>JAODAL010027675.1:0-54546 GCA_025379985.1 Phyllomedusa bahiana | reverse complement strand
TGTATGGTAATATAAGTACAAAGGGCTTTTCAACAAAACTGGGCGGCCAAAGTGAACATAAACTAATTAATTTGTGTAGGAAAAATAAAACGTGGTTTTTTGCACCTATGAAATACACCTGCGGTGACTAGAAAATTTCTGTATCCTATTGTAATTTACAAAGGGGGCCCTTTGAACAAAAACTGAGCTGCGCCAAAGTGAAAGAACACGTAATTAATTGTGTACTGATAATAAAAGGTGGGTTTTGCACCTATGAATTACACCTGCAATTACTAGCAAATTTCTGTATGGTAATATAAGTACAAGATGGGTCTTTCAACAAAACTGGGCTGCGCCAAAGTGAACATAACCTAATTAATTACGGATAATAAAACGTGGATTTTGAAATATGAAATACACCTGCGGTGACTAGAAAAGTTCTGTATCCTATTGTAAGTACAAAGTGGGTCTTTGAACAAAGCTGGGCTGTGCCAAAGTGAACAAAAAACCTAATTAAATCGTGTACAGATAGTAAAGGTGAGTTTGCACCTTATCAAATACACCTGCAGTTACTAGGAAAAGATCTGTACCCTAATATAAGTACAGGCCTGCACAAATACAAGCTAATTATTTCACCAAAAATTTGTTAAAAAAACCATTTCAATGCAGGGTAAAAAGCAGAGTCGGGGGCTGCACAATATCCACTCTCCTTTCAAAAGCCTGCCTGCCTGCCAGCCTGTCTGTCTGTGTTCGCCCGCCCCCTCCGGCCCTCCTCCTCCAGCGGCTGTACAGCGCTAGTTTTGCTCCTTTAAAATTCTCCAGCCTAAGTAACTAAAAAACTAAAATTTTCTTAATTTTACCTATGTTCTAATGTTCACAGCTTTAAAAACATAGTTGTCTGTGTGAAAAAAAGAAACAGTTTTGCTGAGCTGTTTTGAGAGAGACCCAGCACACGTCTGCTCTTGAGACACAGACACACATGATGCTGAACAGGAAGGGCTGTTCTATGTAAAACGAGGTCAGTGATTTTTCAGCCAATCACAACCATTCAAACCCCCCAGTCATGACGGTCGCACACACATCTTTCCCGCTCTATCTCTAAGTGATTTGCTAGCCGCCAAAAATGACAGGAAGCGCCGAAATGGCGCAATATTAATACATTATGCGCAGATTTTCACCTAAATTATCGCGTGATCGAAAAATTCCGATCAACATAAAAACCGTGCCGATTTCAACTTTGTCGATAATAATCGCTCAACACTAGTGGCTACAGCTCCAAAATATCTATAACATGCCAAACAATAACACCTTCCTATTAATGAACAAAGAAGAAAATCTGCTGCATAAACTGCTAAAACTTTGTTAGTATAAGCTCCCTAGAGATACTGTATTTAAATATCCAAGAGCACTGTGAAGTTTTTAATTTTTCAGTTATGCTATAAAATGTTGATTTCAGGATGTCATGTCTTGTGGTGTTCATAAATCACTATTCAAAATAAATATTGAAAACTTCTCTCAGTTGTAACCCAGAATAGTGGTACAGAGTCCATGTGGAGTTCCTGAAGTGCCTACGGGACTCTTTAGTCACGTGGGCAACAAGGATTCTCATATATTGAACTACAAGGCATTGTTTTCGCTCCCAAAAGCAAGGTTTCTAAGGAAGAATGTCTCCTTTAATATAGTATTCAGAGGAACGTGGCAGAAACTTTTTCTACATATTGTAGGGCCTCACTTGCATTTGGACGCCATCTTGATCCGTCCTAGAGGATAGCACTTTGGTTTCTCCGTCCTTGGTAAACGGTTATTGGTACACCCATAAACGGCCCATTCTGACACTGTTCTCTTTTATCTGGCCCCTTAGCCAGCTTTATTTCACCCAGCAGGGGTAAAAGGTACAGTTCATATAAAACCAAATCATAAACATAACCCCCTCGTCGTCTAGCCACAAACCTACATAGGGACCCTCTCTATCTGTGGTCTGTACCTATTGTCCAGCACCACAACAATAACAAACAGTTTGCTCACTGTACCGTATTGGTTTTCTTCAGCCTTTAGGGGCCAGAGCTCTCTCCTCAGCTCTGCTGCTCCAAACTGCCATGCAGCAACCACACCCCCTGATCACCTGGAAAGTCAGGCTTTTTATAGCCCTGGTAAATCCTATAACTTGGAAACAGCCACCCACCCAACAGAAGATGTTCCCGGAAAAGCAAGCCATAATGGCTGTCCATCATCTGTACAACAGATAGGCATCAACAACCTAGCGTTGCTGACAGACAACCATTGGCTTCCCCCACCGAGACCAGGCCCTTGGTGGCACGTTTCTAACAGGTCTCCTGACGTATGCCATCTAGTGGCAGCACCATGCGACCTCCCAAGGTTGCTCTGCCACAATATACATACAAACTCCATGAGAAAAAAAGTCTGTGTATTTAAAATCTGATGCACAACAAAATGTATACTTTCAGTTCTTATCGTTTTATAGACAATATATTATGTGGCAGTGCCATTCAATTTTCTCTTGGAGCTTCAAGGGTCAAGTAATCCTTAGTTTAATTATTCTGTGCATCAGTCTTCCATTTTACTAGATGAACAGAGTATTTAGTGGACCATAAATGGAACTCAGAATATTATTAGCCAATAGTATGTTTCCTTGAACAACATACTGTACATACTCAATTATAAGCCAACTTTATCAGCAAATTTTTTATGCTGAAAAAGCCTCCCTTGGCTTATACTCGAGTGTTTATGTTATACAAGCTCTATGTATCCAAAGTACAAATCACCTCACCCGAAAGTGCTGGCTCTTCCAGGACCTGTGATGATGTCACACGGAGGGGGGGAAGTCATATGATGCTGCTCAGTGTATGCAGAATTCTGTTGTACTGGTTGTGATCACTGCTGGATGAGCTGAAGCAGAGCTGTTTATGTGTGTGTTATATGTGCCTGCAGCAGAACTGTGTGTAATGTTCGTGTAGCAGAACCTTATGTGTAGCTGAACTGTGTGTGTGTCATGTGGCTAATTACTGGGGACAGCCATACTTAGCTAATTATAGGGACAGCCCTACCTGTCTAATTGCAATCATTTCATACATCGTGGCACCAAGTCCTCTAGTTGCTGCTCCTTGCTATGGCTGTCTGTCCTGGTTAATGAAGGGGCATAACTGACTTACTTGCTACATTTTCTACCCCAGGCTTATACTCAAGTCAATAAGTTTTTCCAGTTTTTTGTGGTAAAATTAGGTGCCTCGGCTTATATTCGGGTCAACTTATACTCGAGTATATACAGGTATAATAATACTGGTAGATAGTAGAGATGAATGAATTGATTCTAATGAAGTGGAATTCATTTAGAATTTCAGGAAAAATTCAATTCTGAATGAAGCCGAATTTCATGGCGATTCGTGGTAACTAGGGATGAGCGATATTATCGCCAAAAGTTGAAATCGGTACGGTTTTTAGGATGATCGGAAATTTCTGATCACGCGATAGTTTAGGTGACAATCTTACAAATAATCTATTACTCTTGCGCTATTTTCAGCGTTTCCTGTCATTTTGGCAGCCAGCCAATCAGCTCCGAGGATAGGGGGGGGTGAGGAGGTTGTACAACGTCACCACTTTGCGATGTATGGATCTCATTGGCTGCAAAAATCATGTGACCTCCTTTTATCTATGCAGCTGCATTTCCTGTTTGAGCTCATACTCTGTCTATCACACTTCACAGCAGGACGTGTCTCTGCGTTTAAACCAATAGCTGTTCTAACAACTCTGATAGTCTCTTTTAATACAAGGAGAGGCATTTGAAAGGAAGATATTTTGCAGTTCTGTGTGTTCTGTGATCTTCAATTGAAAAAGCATTTTTTCTACCACCTTTTTGGCCAGCAGACTTCTGATAGCAGTTGAAATTGTCCCTGTGTTTTCAGTTCTATTGCAATCAAAGCGTGTCAGTGTTCCCAAAATCTGGCATAACTTATCCCTAGAACTTTTAAATAGTTTTATTGAAGTCCATGCGTCTGATTGCCGCAAAGAGCTCAGTTGTACGCATATTATATTATACATATTTGATAGTAAATTACACCTGTAGTCAGTGGTGCGAAGGCCGCCATATTAATCCATATAAAATTTAAATACTCTTATTGCAGTCCGTGCGTCTGTTTGGCGCAAAGGGCTCAGTGGTACGCATATAGTGTTATACATATTTGATAATAAATTATGCCTGTAGGCTGTGGTGCAAAGGCCGCCATTTCAATCTATACAAAATTTAAATACTCTTATTGCAGTCCGTGAGTCTGTTTGGCGCATAGAGCTCAGTTGTACGCAAATTGTATTATACATATTTCCTAGTAAATTGAACCTACAGTCAGTGGTGCGAAGGCCGCCATATTAATCCATATAACTTTTTAATACTTCTATTTCACTCTTTGTGTCTCAGTTTGGCGCTAATCGTGCATTTGTACAATAGTTTGTTGAAAACTATCAATTGCTAGTCCTACTGGGCAGTTTAAAATCTCAGGGACTGAAGGAAGAACACTGGTGATTTTGTGTTACGGTTCTTCAACCAGACCGTATTTCACAGATATTTGATAGAAACAATTCTGTTTCTAATCCTAGTTGGCTGTTGGAAATTAGAGGAATTTAAGAATAGCTGTGATTTGCCGTCTTTCAATAAGAGACTGTCAAAAACTCTTCCATACTTTTAAACTTTTATCATTCAGAACATGGAGCGAACTGCAGGTGGTAAGCGAGCAAAGAGGGGTGTAGGACATGGAGGTAGAGGTACGAGAGAAGGTACTCCTTCCAGTGCTGGCGACAACACGCATGCCAGTGGATCGTCGGTTGCAGGACCGTCAGGCCTGTCATTGATGAGTTAGTGCCCTGTGAATCTCAGTAACGAACAGTGTCACCAATCTGTTCTTCAGTGGTTAATGCAACCTGCATCCAGCAGTCTTACCTCCTCATCCTCCCAGTCACGGCCACAAATGTCGTCATCATCATCATCAGCATCCATCCAACATGAAGCGAAGGCAGCCCAATTGTCAACTCATGTACCCAGCACTGTGGATAATCCATTTTCTGAAGACCTCTTTGATGACCAAATGCGCTTGGGGTCAGAAGGCATTTCAAAAGATCAAGAGGCCAAAGAGGATGATTTTGTCTGCTCTGACGCCCAATCGCTGATGCCATCTGAGGAGGAGAAGGAAGCCAGTCAATCGGCAAAAATCCCGGGAGGTCGGCAACGCCTTGCAGTGCCTGTTGCTTGTAGCCCACAGCTCCAGGATGTAGAATGTCAGGACGAGGAAGTCACCTGTGTTTATAATGGTGATGAAGACATTGCGGATACAACGTGGTCTTTTCAGCAGAATTTGCTTGCGAGCGCTTCATCACTGGACGAGGAGGAAGACGATGGGGTAGTGTCAGTACGGCTCCCGCCTCAAAAAGGGAGAGGGCGGTCACACAAGTCCACTGAGATTATTCTGCCAGCCATGATCAGCGGAAACACCCACTACATTTTCGATCAAGCCTCTGATTCACCCAGCGATGTCATATGCCGCCTTTATCGTAAACGCATCAGTAGATGGAAGAATCTTAGGTGTTTAACCACCACCAACATGTCTAGCCACATGTAGCGAAAGCATGAGTTGAAATGGAGGGAACATTTGGCAAAAAAAGGCCACATCGATCCCAGGCTGTCAACCACTGTCACACCCTCTGTCTCTGCCTCCTCCTCCTCTGCCTTGACCAAGCGTTCCTCAGCTGCCCATGTCTCTCAGCATCATGAGCAAGGATCAGCCTCCGCTTCAGCCTCCACCGTCGCCCGAGAACCACCACCACCGCCAGAGACCCATCCTACCCCTTCTCCTTCCACCAGTTTGACCTGCACGCCGTACAGCGGCCAGTCTAGCAGCCAGCCTTCTGTCTACCAGGTTTGGGAGCAGAAGAAACACTTTAACCCAAACCATCCCAAAGCCAAAAGCCTGAATGTTGACATTGCCAGGCTTTTGGCCTTGGAAATGTTGCCTTTCCGTCTGGTGGACACAGATGGGTTTCGCCACGTCATGGCCCTTTCCTGCCCCCAATACCAGATGCCGAGCAGGCATTTCTTTTCCAGGAAAGCCGCCTCTGCCCTGGCCAGCCACGTGTCATCTAAAATCTCAAGCGCATTGTCTGCATCTATGTCCGGCAAAGTCCATCTGACCAACGATACATGGACTAGTAAGCACGGCCAAGGCTGCTATATCTCTGCGACAGCTCACTGGGTGAGCTGAGTGGATGTCTCTGGTGGTGACGGTGGCTCTCAGGCTCAGCACACGCTCTTCAAAACCGCAAGGATGGTGCAGGGTTCTTTCCCCCAAGGTCCACTGGTAACATCACGTGCACAGAGAAACCAGACCGTGTTGAAATTAATCTGTCTTGGAGACCGTCAACACACAGGTCCGAAGCTGTGGACGGCTCTTCGCAACAAGACCGAGCGCTGGCTGGGTGACCAGAACCATGTGCCAGGCAAGGTGGTGTGCGATAACGGTCGAAATCTCCTGGCCGCCCTTAAGATCGGTAGGCTGGAGCACATCCCTTGCCTGGCACACGTCATGAACCTCATCGTCCAAAAATTTCTAAAGCGCTACCAGGGTCTGGACTGCCTGCTGAGGAGGGCTCGAGGTCTAAGCTCACACTTCCGCCTTTCGAACCCTGCTTTGTCCCTGCTGGCTGCGTTACAGCGTCAGCTCGGCCATACCGTCAACCGTCTCATTGTTGACGTGGCAACACGTTGGAATTACACCCTCCACATGCTCTATGGCACTTATCTGTATATAGATGTAATGGTTGGGATGGCAGGTTCATCCACATTTTATGTGTACTACCCTATATTTATGTAACATGGCTGGTCCATTGTAAACCAAGCACTTGTCACCCTTTGTTTCACCCATATACCCTAATAGATTGTAAGCTCTTGCGAGCAGGGCCCTCACACCTTGTGTCTCATTTGTCAGTACTTTTTTATAATGTAATGTCTGGTTTGTCTGTGCTTATTCCCTCTATATTGTAAAGTGCTGCGGAACATGTTGGCGCTATATAAATAAAGATTATTATTATTATTATTATTGTGGCAGCAGTGCAATGCCATTACGCAGTACGAAGTGACACATGGTCTGACAAGCAGCGGTGCGGACCTCGGGGTGTTGAGCCACCGAGAGTGGAAGCAGGTGAAAGAACTCTGCACCATCCTTGCCAGTTTTGAAGAAGCCACCAAAATGGTCAGTCAGGACAATGCCCTTGTCAGCATGAGCATTGTGGTCTTAGTTCTGGAACAAGTGTTGGACACTCTGAAGCAGCAGGTCCCACCAGTGAAGAAGGAGGAGACAGACACAGATGCGGACACAGAGCCTTTCTCTCCGTCGAATCCAGAAGACCCGACAGTTTCAGAACTTTATCGGTCTCTATTAGGTGGTGGTTCGTGGTCCAGGGCTGGTGCAAGGCAGCACCTCAGCTCTCAGGGTGCATCATCTGAGGCAAGTCAGGGATGTGTTGAAGCTGAGGCGGAAGAGGAGGATGAGGTATTCCTGGACACCGATGTCTCTGCCTTGGAAAGAGGTTGGCCCGGATTTGAGGTGGAGGAGGAAGATGAGGAAGATCAGTTTGCTAGTGCCTCTCGACCCAGAGGCTTTGAAAATCAAGGCTCCATCTCTCACATGAGTGCTTGGATGCTCAATTTCTTCCAACATGATCCTTGCATTAAGGCCATCAAAATGAACAACAGTTACTGGGTAGCCACCCTCCTCGATCCCCGGTACAAAGCAAAACCCATCACTTTCCTTCCAACCACCCAAATAGAGAGTAAAATGCAGGAATTAGAGACCGTGCTGATTGACCAACTGGAGACACCTATTGCGTCTGCTTCACGTTCTTCAAATGTCACAGTGGAACAACGTCAGCAACATGACAGCAGTAGAGCGCCAAGCAGCGGCAGCAGCAGCAATCATTGTGGCAGAAGCCTAATGGGTGACCTCTGGCAATCCTTATTTACCACTTCACAACGCATGTAATGCAGGGCACACATACAACACACAGAGACCGGCTTGAGATCATGGTGCACGACTATCTGCGTCTCATTCCAGATGTTTTTGGATATATTCAGGACCCAAATGACTTCTGGGTATCCAAAATGGATGAATGGCCCGAGCTCGCTCGCCACGCCATAGAGGTGTTGTCCTGCTCAGGAGCCAGCGTCATATCTGAGTGGACCTTCAGCACAGCTGGAAGAGTCATTACAGACAAACGCATCCGGCTTTAAAACCGATAATGTGGATCGTTTGACTTTCATCATCTGTTGCGTCTGCTTCACGTTCCCCAAATGTCACGGTGGAACAACATCAGCGACGTGACAGCAGTAGGTGCCACGTAGGCGTAGCGGCAGCAGCAGGCAAGGTGTCAGCAGCCTAATAGGTGACCTCGGGCAATCTTTGTTTACCACCTCACCAACGCATGCAATGCAGGGCACACATCCAACACCAGAGATCAGCTTAAGATCATGGTGCACGCCGCACTGCGTCTCAAAACCGCTGTGTTTGCATGTGTTCGGAACCCAATTGACTTCTGGGTATCCAAAATGGACGAATGGCCCGAGCTGGCTCGTCACGCCATAGAGGTGTTGTCCTGCCCAGCAGCCAGCGTCATATCTGAGCGGACCTTCAGCACAGCTGGAGGAGTCATTACAGACAAACGCATCCGTCTTTCCACAGATAATGTGGATCGTTTGACTTTCATCAAGATGAATCAGGCGTGGATCTCTGATGATGTTGTGGCCCCAATTGCCGAGGTCACCGATTATTTGCCAGTCTACTTCACATTCCTCTTCCAAAAGAAATGTTCCTCTTGAAAAAATGATCATTTCCTACTGCAATTATTCTTCTCCGTTTCCAAAAGGTAATTTTGCTGGTTTTGCGGTGAGGATACTGTAAAAGACACCAATTGTACACGGTTTAATGAAAAAAACGTATACTATTTACTCACTTCATCCTTAGAATTTTTTGCACTGTCAATGGTTTTGGGGTCATGGTGCTGTGAGATACAGCTATAGTCAAGGTCCTTTGGAACAGAAATTTGGCTTCTAAGTGGCATTTCTCCCTCACAATTTTTAACAGTGTCTGAGAAGTCATTTTTATAATTTTTTTGGGTCATGCTGCTGTGAACTACAGCTATACTACAGGTCCTATTATAAAAAATGTGGTTTCTAACAGACATTTGTTCTTCACAATTGTCAAGAGTGTCGAAAGGGTCATGTTTTGAATTTTTTGGGGCATGTTGCTGTTAAATAAAGCTATACTACAGGTCCTATTATAAAAAATCTAACAGACATTTGTTCTTCACAATTCTTAACAGTGGCCAAAGGGTCAAAGGTCTTAGCTCACACTTCCCCTTCCGCACTCTGCTTCAGCACAACTGTTTTCGTTGCTGCATCATAAGGGCATTTTTGCCGTGTTAATAGATGATGGACGCCAGCCCTGGCGCTCACCGCACCAACCTCAATCTCCTTACCTTTTATTTTTTTTATTTTTTTTTCCCTCTTCATTGCTGTTGCACCGTGATAATGGGCAGCTTCACTGGCAACTTCCAGCAGTGCACAATCTGCCATATGTATGCACTACTGGAGCAAGAGGTCCAGGGTGAATACCGCTGTAGCAGATGTGAGCATGTTGCTACTCTGGTAGCTCGCATTTTAGACCTAAAGGAGCAAAATGCGATACTGAGGGCGATTGACAATGAAGAGAAGAGTTTGCTACTCTTGGAGCAAACAGTTAGTGGGCTAAATGTGGAGGGTGGAGTATTGGATCAGCAGGAGGAGCTGTGTAGTTGGGTTAATGTAGACAGGGGGAGTTCTAGGGGTACCAGAAAAAGGAAGGCCGTTTCTCCTCCTGAGATTCCTAGCAAAATTGCCAAGTTGGGTGATAATGCTGGGGAATCAGTCTCTGAAATGGCAGCCCTAGTGGACACTGCTCTTCCTAGCAGCCGGAAGAGCAGCCCAACTAGTAGTAGGGGGGATGGGAATGCAGGTACAAAAAGACAGTTAGTAGTTGTAGGGGATTCTATAATCAGGAACACGGATAGAATAATTTGTCGCCAGGACCGCCTCAACCGAATGGTTTGCTGTCTCCCTGGTGCCAGGGTTCGGCATGTGGTGGACCGGGTGGATAAATTACTGGGAGGGGCTGGCGATGACCCAGCTGTTGTGGTCCATGTTGGAACCAATGACAGAATACACGGTAGGTGGAGGATCCTCAAGAATAATTTTAAAGAACTAGGCTCAAAGCTGAAGGGAAGGACCTCCAAGGTTGTGTTCTCCGGAATACTGCCGGTGCCATGCGCTACTCAGGAAAGACAGCAGGAGCTCAGGGAGTTAAATGCATGGCTGAAGTCTTGGTGTAGGACAGAGGTTTGGGTTCTTAGAGCACTGGGCTGATTTTTCATTGGGTACAATCTGTTTTCTACAGGTAAATTGCACCTGAATGGAAGGGTGTCTGCTGTGCTGGGGGAGAGAATTCTAGAAGGGGTGCGGGAGTATTTAAACTAGGGATGAGGAGGAAGGACAATACAGAAAATGAATGGGTAGATAGGTTAGAGAGTGGGCAGACTATATCAGCGGGTGGAGAAGCGGCATGGGGGAGGTTGAGTAGACCAGTGGATAAGGAGATCCATGTGTTGCAAACCAGCATTGAAGATATAGGTACCCACAATATTTCATGTAATCTCATGCCATCTACTAATTGTGTAATAAATAATCACATGCTGTCCACTAAAGGTATAATGTATAATCCCATGCCATCTACCAAAGGAGATGTTTAATTGAATGCCATCATCTCTGAACAGGTAACTTTTAAATTTCCCGTGTGATATACTGAACAGGTAACGTTTAATCCCATGCTTTCTATTGAACAGGTAACGTTTAATCCCATGCTGTCTATTGAACAGGTAACGTTTAATCCCATGCTGTCTATTGAACAGGTAACGTTTAATCCCATGCTGTCTACTAAACAGGTAACGTTTAATCCCATGTGCTACAAAAAAACAGTTAACGTTTAATCCATGCTGTCTACTGAACAGGTTAAATTTTAAATTTCCCATGTGTCTACTAAACAGGTAACGTTTAATCCCATGTGTCTACTAAACAGGTAACGTTTAACCCCGTGCTGTATATTTAACAGGTAACGTTTAATCCCATGCTGCTACAAAAACAGGTAAGTTTAATCCTTTGCTGTCTACTGAACATTTAAATGTATGTTTCCCATGCCATCTAATGAAAATGTTGGATACAATCCTAAACCGTTGACGGAAAGTGTAAAACTGGAAGGGAATTTAAAATGTCTATTCATAAATGCTAGAAGTCTTGCAACCAAACTGGGGGAACTTGAGGTGCTTGTTGTAGAGGAAATGATTGATGTGGTAGGTATTGCTGAAACATGGCTGGACACCACGCATGATTGGGAAGTCAACATTCAAGGTTTTAATCTATTCAATAAAGACAGAGCGAACAGGAGGGAGGAGGAGTGTTTTCTGTATGTAAGGGAATAAATGAAGGCAAAGTGAAAGAGGTAATACAGGGCAGAGTAGCTAAGAGGGGTGTGGAAACATTGTGGGTGGAAATACAAGGGGGGAATAATACAGAAAAATATTATTTTTGGTGAAATCTTTTAGACCCCGAACATCACTGAGAAGATAGACGAACAGTTGCATCATCAAATGGTGCGGGCAGCCCACAGTACGTGATAATAATGGGTGATTTTAAATTTTCCCAGGCATTGACTGGAGTCACGGTTCTGCGTCAATGAAAGGGAAGGAAGTTCCTCAATCTGTTAGAGGAAAATTTTATGGGGCATTTGTGGAGGAACCACTAGAAGTGATGCTTGTTGGAATCTGGTCATTTCTAACAAAGCAGAAACTAGTCGGAGCGGTCAGGGTTTTGAAAATCTTGGTAACAGTGACAATAATATTATTCACTTTAGTGAAAACTGGAAAAAAGAAAAACAGACCCGGGAAGGCAAAACTTTTAAATTTTTAAAAGGGCCAAATTTTCCTTATTAGGGATGCAATACAGGACCTAGACGGGAGCGTATTAGCAAATGGTGTTTATAGAAGCCAAGTGGGGGAGCTTTAAATATATTTTGGGGAAAAATTTTTATTGCAAATATATTCCCTATGGGTAACAAGTATAGGCGACTAAACTAAAACCAACATGGCCCCTACCTTTTGTTAAGAGGGCAATAAACAATAAAAAAAAGGGCATTTAAAAAATATAAGTCAGAGGGTCAGCATCAGCCTTTGAAAATTATAGAGAGCTTAAAATCTGGAAAAAGTGATAAAAGCAGCTAAAATTAATATGAAAGGCAGGTGGCCAAGGACAGAAGACTAACCCCAAGAAATTCTTTAAGCATATAAATTCAAAAAGCCAAAGTCAGAGCAAGTAGGACTCCTAAAAACCTGTGAGGGGGGGGTGGTCAGGGTGACCAAGAAAAGGGCAGAGGAACTAAATAGGTTCTTCAGTCAGTATATACTGTCAATGAATAGGATTTGATGGGGGTGGGCCAAGTGCAGAAGTAGGTGGTGCCAGTAACTGTTAATACATAATTGTATATTAATTCACTCAGTGTAGAAAAAGTCAAAGCAAGTTAAATAAACTAAATTGTGAACAAGGCTCCAGGCCTGATGGCATTCACCAAGAGGGTTCTTAAAGGCTCAGCTCGGTTATTCCCCTGTCCCCTTACAATGATTTTTTAGAGATTCCCTGGTACTGTATAGACAGGAGACTGGCACAGGCAAATTAGTTCCCATCTTCAAAAAAGGGTTTCCCAAATCTTGCCAGTAATTTTAGCCATATTTAAAAATCTTGTGGAAAAATGTTTAAAGGGCTCATAAGGATTATACAGATTATTTGACAACACAATATTATTAGGTTTCCCAGCATGATTTTTCTAAGGACAGAAGTGCAGACCATCTGATTTCTTTTATGAAGAGTGATAGAAAATCTGGATTGGGCAGCTGTGGAAAATGTGTTTTAGCTTTTTCAAAGGCATTGACAAATGTCCCTCATAAGGTTGTTGGTAAACTAAATCCCATGAGTTAAGATAACATGTGTAATTGGATAAAAAACTGGCTGCTAAATGTACCCAGAGAGTGGTGGAATGACCTCTCTGTGGTCCCCGGCTGATGGTTTCCGCAGGGGTATATTGGGTCCTCTCTTTTAATGTATTATAAATTTTTTTAGAAGGGATCGATGCACCGGTCTCGATTTTTGCGATGACACCAAGCTATGCAGGTTTTGCAATCTATGGAAGATGCCATAAATGCAAGCAGACCTGGACACCCCTGATGCTTGGGCATCCACTTGGCAAAGGGGTTTAATGTGGATAAATGTAAGGTTCGCGTCTGGGGGGAAAATAATCTTACTGGGATCATATGTCCTAGGGGGAAAAACTTGGAGAATCGCTTGTTGAGAAAGATCTGGGCGTTCTTTTAGATCATTGAGACTACAAAATAGCATGCAAAGTCAATCAGCTGCCCTAGAGCAAGTAAGATATTGGCGTGTATTAAAAGAGGCATGGACTCGCGGGACAAGGAAGTAATTTTACCCCTGTACAAAGCATTGGTGCGTCCTCACTTAGAATTGCTGTTCAGTTCTGGGCCCAGTTTTTAGAAGAGATGTAATGGAGCTAGAGAGAGTACAAAAGACACAACCAAACTTATTTGGGGATGAATGAAATTTAGTTATGAGGAAGGTTAGTTTAAATTTTAATTATTTTGTCTTGAAAAAGACGGTTTGGGACATGATTAATTATATAAATATTAAATGGTCCCACAAAAAGGTTGGAGAAATTATTTCAAGTAAGCCCTCAAAAAAAAAGGGGCATTCCTTCGATAGAGATAAAAGGTTCAATCTCCAGAGGAGAAGAGCGTTTCACTTTTAAGAACTGTGAAACTGTGAATACAAACCCGAAAGGAAAGGTACGGCAGGGAAAATGGTAAGATTTCAAGAAAGGCTCAGATCCTACTAACTAAAGAATTTAATGCTACGTAGCCATGTAAATTCCTGGATCCGGCTGGTGGAGCTCTGGTGTCAGAGTTTGGTCTACCCAAAGGAGAGAATTGGTTCATGCCTTTTGGGGCTCAAGGGGAATTTAAAACCCCTGGGGAGGGACTTTAAAGTCCTTGTACTCTCTCCCTTCACCCATTTACCCCCACCCTTGGTTTAACTTGATGGACACGTGTCTTTTTCAACCGGTACTAACTATTAACTGTAACTCCGGCCCTGCTGTGAACCTGCGGGGTCCACGTTTAACAGCCTCACCTGCCGGATCATAATTTCCTTCAACCATTACTTTGAATGCGAAATTTTAGAAGGGCCCTTTTTGACCCCACTGGGGACATCTGTTTCGTTTGTTCACTTTTAATTTTTCACGATGGACAAGTCCTCCCCGTAGAAGGCAAGCCTTCGCGCAGCGAGTATTTGGGAAAAAATTTTTTTAATTTTTAATTTAATGAGAGTTTTTATGATGGGTCCATAAGGTCCTGTGCGGTTTAAGGGCACCGCTCAATAGATACTTTCTTTGACTTTTAATGTGTGGGTCCCTTTGGGCTTTTGGAGGGGTTTTGGAAAAAAGGTGCGCTCCTTTGAATTGGGGACGGTAGTCATTTCACATTATCAACTAAATGGGGGTTCAAAGACTCCTTTTCCAGCAACTTTTAATTGGGGGGTCAGACAGGTTTTTGTTCATGGTTGCGTTCAGGGCAGGATAGTCACTGTCCAGTTCAACTAAAATGGGCTTCAAATAATAGCCTTTGACATTTTAATGGTGGGTCGCGTGGTTTCAGGACAGGGGTAGTGAAATAGTCTGTGCTTTTTTCTGTGACTCTTGTTGCCTAATTGTCTTGCCTAAGATGTAGCATGTATCCAGTTTACAGTTGTGGATGTTAATTCCAGCTTCTCCTCCCCTGTTTGGGCGTAAGAATGAAGCTGTTGTTCCTCTCCCATAGACTTTAATGGTCATCGGCGATAATCTATTATCGACTATTGGCATGATAATTGACGATACCGACTATCGATCCGATAACGATAGTTGACACAATCGCTCATCACTAGTGTAACGAATCTAAAATGGTTGCGAGCACATGGCGTGACATGGGGCAAAGAACTATGGGAGGAAGAAAGGAACGCCCTTAATGACATGTGCAGACAAGGCAGCCAATCAGCAGCCAGCCAGCTTCTGTGATGTGACAGCCCTATAAATAGGGCAGCCATGTTAAATTCTGCCACTTGTCATTGTGTCTCGTACGCACAAGCATTTATCTGTAACAGCACTAGATTGCACCCTGCACAAAATACTTTCGATTTTAAAGTTACTGGGGTGAAATTCCAATACACAGGTTTGTTTCATATACATACACATGTTCCTAAACCAGCGTTTTTTATTTTGGAATATTGCTATCTGTGGCAATGAGTTAATTTTTTCACTTCTCTCATACACACATCTCAAATCCATCCAGTTCAGTCTGTTGATATATTGCTATCTGTGGCAAATAGTTATTTTTTTCGCTTATTGTGATGATTCTGTTAAATGCTGATACATGTAGAGCCTCGCCCAACCTCGAAAGAGTGGAGAGGGTGTCGGCAGTAATTTTGTGACATCACTGATCATTTTGCCCTTCCTTTAAACCGTCAGTGTCCGCTTTCAATTGGTCAATAAACCATCAGTATTGCTAAATCCAAAAGAAACAGGAGTTGATCCAAAAATGAGATAACAAGTAATGGAATATTTGCATGTCTTCTGTGTTTTTTATCCACTCCTGCTTTTGGCTACCTAATCATCAGACAATCCTGATGCAAACAAAGGACCATATCATATGGCCTAACGGCTTTTCCAAAGACACAATTAGTTGTTTGTCCTTTTCATTTCTTCTGACAGATTAAAAGATGGGGAAAACCAAACATAGTGGCAGTGTCATAGAGTGGTGGAGGGTGGAAACAGCATTCTGAAAGCACAGGGTGGTCGACTGGGAGACTGTGGTCAGTTGGCAGCAGCATGAGTAGTTTACAGTGTGGCATTATGACAGATTGTGGAGGTGGCAGCAGCATGAGTAGGCCACAGAGTGGCACAATGACAGGTTGTGAAAGTGGAAGCAGCATGAGAAGGCCACAGATTGGCACAGTTACAAAGTGTGGAGGTGGCGGCAGCAGCATTATCAAGCCGGAGAGTGGCCCAATGTCATAATTATGAGGTGGAGGCAGTTAGGTGACATATTGAGGAGGTGGCGGAAGTAACAGTATCAATCTAGAGAGTGATATGGTGATATAGCTTGGAGGTGACAGCAGCAGCATCAGGAGACCTGAGTGGTGAGGTGGCAGCAGCATCAGAAGGCTACATAATGGCCCAGTGGGGAGGTGGGTGGCACTATCAGTCTTTGGTAAAGATGGTGGGTGGTAGAAGGAGCAGCTGACAGTAGATGTGTGGCATCAGGCAGGTGGCAACATCCGAATAGTAGCTGAGGCAGGTAGCCAGAAGAATCCAGACTCATTTGTCAAAGTTTGGGTGAGGTGGCATGGCTAATCTTATCTGATGCATCAGGCATTGGAAATCCTGGCTGATCTATGCCTGACACTTGACAAAGGTGAGTCTCTCCACATTTATGGTCGACAAGAGAGTTCTCCTTGTGGCCCCCACTGCACTGACCCTCCACCTCTCCACCTCAGCTCGGCACAAGCCATCAGTTCTCTGAGGCCTCCACTTAAAAAGGGAGGGACTGCAGTACCACCATCTTAGACAGGGGCACAGTCAACTTCTGCGTCGTAGGATGGCTGGACGCATACTGCTGTCTCTTGGCAATCGCCTCAGTGAACGACTGCTGGCACAATGAGTGGCGAGGAGCAGGAGCATCTGAACTGATAGATGATGGGAAAGACAGACCGCTCCCTTCAACAGAGGTGGTGGAGCCTTGACTGCCTGAAATGGGATGCACGCCACTGGGTACTGCTGCTGTTGCTGCGGCGGCAGGATGGACCACCACATCTGAGACACGTTTCTTCCAGGCTACTGCATGGTGATGCTGCATATGTTGAAGCAGGGCCGTGGTGCCAACATTAGGTCCCTGGCCACGTTTCACTTTCTGCCCACAGATTCTACATATACCCATGTATTTCAAAGGTGTTTCACCTTAGAAGTGAAAAAAGTAACCCTGGCGCAGAGAACAATATCCCAAAATAATAACCTGCTTGTAATGGAGATGTGTGTATGTTTGAAATACACACACTGTATTTCAAAGATAGTTCACCACAATAAGGGAAAAAAGTAACTCTTTGCAGCTCTACATGAATCAGCATTTAACAGAACAGGTTCTGTCATAATCTGTGGAACCATTTAATGACGGTGTAAAAGGAGTGTGCTCTTTGACGCTAGAGTGCGATCTTGGCCCTCGGCTTGGTTCTTTCTAGCTGGCGCTGACATTACCCTGTCAGGCTGGGTTCCCACTTCAGTTATTTGGTCTGTTTTGGTCAGCCCAGATAATGTGTGAAGCGATTCTATGGGTGGTGTCTGTCATCTGCGTGTCATACTAAATCACATCATTGTTTCAATACCAAACCACTTTCCCAATGCATATTTCTGCATGGCACAACACCATACAGGCTCTCTGCAGCCAGGAAATAGATGCTTTTTAACGTGATTCTAAATTCTAGAATTCTAGAAATTTTTGAGAAAAATTCGATGACTCAGCCTAATCGAATTTTTGAGAAATTCGCTCATCTCTAGTAGATATCAATAATACCACAAATAAAAAAAAATGTACTCTACAAAAAAATATCCACTGTAACAACTACTTAAGTTGACTTAGCTCACTGCCCAACACATACTTGTATGACTTCTTGAACATTTATTTTGAAGAAACACAAAAGGTCCTTGTGCCAATTCTGTAACAATTTATAGACTTTCAGTGCCAAAATTTGTGGTGACAGGAACATGCCATCACTAAGGAAGAGGGAAAATATCCAGCATGAGGAACAGTAAATAAGATATTTAGGAATTATAAAGCACAGATTCTAGTTGTTTCAGTCTTACGCCTTCAGCATTTTTGTGGTCTACGTGCTTGGAGAGATACCACTGTGCTGTATTTGTAATTATGTGAAGTGTTTTCAGCTTAGCAGCAGTAGTCTGATCCCTGCCAGGTATAACTGGAAACTGCAACAGCTTAACTGATAAAAATAATAAGCATTTTGTATCCTTCAGAACCTCCACATATAACATTCTCAGTTTTCAGCCGATAATAGTTCCATAATGAAAAACACAAATATAAATTCACTGTCTAAAGATAAACATCCTGCAAAATATACAGTCCAAACCACACACATTCAATTACTCTATTATTGTATATGGAAATGGAAGCAGTTGATTTTAATTATTAGCTTTTGTAGGGTTCACGCGTAGTTTATTTGCCTAGCATGGTGAATACCAACATAAATGCATTACACATACATTCATTTAACAAATCCAGTAAGGAAATGATCTTCCATACATACATCTAATAGGAAGGTGTACCACTACTCATAACGTCTATGCTACCAAAATGTTTGAATGCCATTTGAAAAAAAAAACGAAAAGGGGCATAGAAACAATAAGGGGCTTAAGTGGGCGCCCGCTCATCGCCATGAAACCCCTTTACCTCCCTCATTCCCTCAAGAGATGAAAAATTGGGCCATAGAATAATGTACTAAAAAAACAATGACCCTTTGAAATTGGGTTTTGTCCCCCACCCCTGCAGGGGCAGGTCTTAAAATTTTCCCCTTAGCTTAAAAGACACAATTTTTTGTGTAATTTGGGGGTAAAATAAAACACCGAAAAACAGCAGATATAGTTTTTGATTTACTCCCCTGGTGATGACAAAGAGTGAGAGGCGCAACTTTCACCTGGCACATATTGTCAAAACCAAATTCCCCCACAAAATTTTTCACTGAAATATGTATCACACAAAAGACTCAATTCCAGTGTTGGGGCGGATGCTTGGGGGCGATCTTTGGGGTTGATTCTTGGGGCCCTCCTACAGTTACGTACATACTTTTTCCCCTCTTTTTTCTGCCTCTTACTTTTAAAAGAATTTTCCCAAAAATGCCATCCCCAGGGATCCACTGGGGCCTGTGGGCCAGTTCCAGCCTGCCCAGATTGATCAAATGTGATGTCATTTTATTTTAAAGCAATGCTCACACATTCAGGATTGTTTCTAAATCCTTTGCCAAACCCGCTAACAATTTCCCCCCGTTGTAATTTTAGTGGAAAAGGTGGGGCCCGCACCTGGTTTTTTCCCCATTTTTAGGGAAATATGCACAACATATTGTGGTCAGGGATTTCAGGTGGAAAAGCCTTTTATTAAGAAAGGGGAAAAATCCCCCCCAACCCCCAATTTTAAAAGAAGAATCAACCCAAAAAGTGGGGCCCCCAAATTTGAAGTGGAAAGAAATTTTTTGGGTACTTAAACTTTTTAAAAAAACAAAACTGAAAAGGGGGGCTGCAATATTTTTCCCCCTTTACTTTTTAGTGCAAAAAACAAACTCACCCAGAAAAATTTATTTACGATCTCTGAAAAGATCCCCAAAGTTTTCCTAAATGACTGATGGGTGATAAATATAATCCACCTGTGTGTTTTAAAATCCGTATAAATGCCCCTGCTTTGTGATATCTCAGGGTTTTTTTTTTTTAAACGCAGAGAAACCCTCATGAAACACAAGGAACAAAACCAAAACAAGTCTGTATACTATTGGGGGAGAAATTTAAAAACCGTTTGGGTGCAAAAAAATTTTTCCCAAAATTTAAAAAAAATTTCCCAAGGGGCCCCTGTGCAAGCGATCAAATTTAAATGGAAGAAGTATCAGCAAACCAAATGCAAATCCAAACCCAAAGACCCCCGGCTCTTTTCTAAAATTTCATCTCAAACAAGGAGAAGAATGATCAGAGATGTACCCAAGAGCCCATGATACTTTGGATGACTGGCAGAGATCTACAGCGGAGGTGGGAGAATCTGTCCATAGGAAACAACAATCATCGTACACTGCACAAATCTGGCCTTTATGAAGAGTGGCAAGAAGAAAGCCATTTCCAAAGATATCCATAAAAAGTCTCGCTTAAAGTTTGCCACAAGCCACCTGGGAGACACCAAACATGTGGAAGAAGGTGCTCTGCTCAGATGAAACCAAAATCCATGTTTTTGGCCACATTACAAACGATATGTTAGGCATAAAAGCAACACAGCTCATCACCCTGAACACACCATCCCCACTGTCAAAGATGCTGGTGGCAGCATCATGGTTTGGGCCTTCTTTTCTTCATCAGGGACAGGGAAGATGGTTAAAATTGATGGGAAGATGGATGGAGCCAAATACATTTTGGAAGAAAACCTGTTGGAGTCTACAAAAGACCTGGGACTGGGATGGAGATTTATATTCCAACAAGACAATGATCCCAAACATAAAGCAAAATCTACAATGGAAGGTTCACAAATAAACGTATACATGTGTTAAAATGGCCAAGTCAAAGTACTGACCTGAATCCAATCAAGAATCTGTGGAAGAGCTGAAAACTGCTGTTCACAAATGCTCTCAATCCAACCTCACTGAGCTCCAGCTGTTTTCCAAAAGGAAATTTAATGGGCAAGAAATTTCAGTCTCTTGATGTGGAAAACTGATAGAGACATACCCCAAGCGACTTGCAGCTGTAATCGCAGCAAAAGGTGGCGCTACAAAGTATTAACTTAAGGGGGCTGAATAATCTGCATACCCCACTTTTCAGTTTTTTATTGTTTACAAAAGTTTAAAATATCCACTAAATTTCGCTCCATTGCACAATTGTGTCCAACTTGTTGATTCTTCACAAAAAAATTTAAATTTTATATCTTTATGTTTAAAGACTGAAATGTGGCAAAATGTTGAAAAGTTCAAGGGGTCCGAATACTTTCGCAAGGCACTATACATGACAATGGCACCATATGTGCTTGATCACACAATGTTTTTGTGATCCGTTTTATGGATCCGTTTTACGGATCCGCAAAACGGATCAAACAATTGTCAGTGTGATTAACATTGCGATCAATGGCAAAAGCGCATCAGAACCCGTTCCCCTCGGTAGATCGTGATCGCGCTTTATGAGCAGCTCTCCTAGCACTCGCGCCTATTCCCGCGCGCGACATAACCGCTTTAAGAATTGACATGTCAATTCTTACTAGCGTTTACGCAAGTGAAAGCCCATAGTAGATAATGCGCACAAAGATGCGCTATCTCAGCACCCTGATCACAAAAGCTGCAATCCACACTCCCCCTAGGCTAGCAGATCACATGTCAAGTCGAGATTCATTTAAGGAAGAAAACATCAAAGTCTGTATTCTATCATTATATTCTTATTAAGCTCATCAGATAGTTTTGTTAAATCTGCTTTAAACTGCTTAACATCCTTATGCGAACTAGTCATATATATCTCAACACACTCTCATTCCTTGAGACAGAGATGCTGTGTCTGCACCACTCACCCAAAAAGTCAAGGCCGTTCCTCCTCCCCCCAGAGATACAGAGCGTTTGGCAATGTGTCATATCAGCTAATGCTCTCTACATCTACGGGTACAATCGCCCCACAACAACCTTAACTTGTCTCCTTAGCAACCACCAATTAACCAATCATGAAGTGATAACATAGTCATTTGATTAAAAAGTTCTATTGGAATGTAATTTATGGTGATTGTAACTTCATATTTATCATGTCCCAAGCCAAGCTATGGTCATACTTCTCGAGCTCCTCCCGGCTGCCGGCAGCAATAATAATTATATAATACGGAGGAGGTATTTAAATTTGGATAGGAGTGGAACAAAGAGAAATTCCACAACACCTGAATTAATCATCTTGACCAGTGGTGCCGTGCATTCACGAACGCCCGAGGATATCCAGAGGGGCTGGACCGCCTTACCATGACTGCATAGGTCCTGGAGTGCCCGAAGTCACATTGCGTGCCTGATCACAGCACAGAAACTATGATCAGTTCACCTGATTTTTTTAAAAATCCGAGACTTAATCTGATTTTTCGGACATGATCTTGTGAAGAAGTCAACTATTTGGTGGATGACCGCCTACCCTTAGAAAAACCTGTGTAAGCGTTCAGTGTGTCTCCCCAGGGTGGTGCTCTGTACATGTAGCAAATCATATGCGTATGCCTTTCAAAACGCTACCAATTAAAATGTGACTCTGTTTGATGCACGGTAAAGTATACGTGACTGGAATAGTGTATTTTCCTTTCGTATCATATTTCAGTGTAGGTCAGGAGCTTGGGCTCCTGATGGAAAAAAAGTAGATCATATAGAGATAAGCGACCCGGTATCGAGACCGAAGCCTAACATTAAGTTATAATAACAGTTATATACAGATACCGTATATAGTACAGATATAGATATATGACAGTACGAATCTGCATTCCTAAGAGAACTGGCCAATTGCCAAAGCCTGTATTATAGTTATATGACAGACAATCTGAAGAGAAAGAGGTAAAGAGTACGCCATAAGCCAGTTATAGACATAAGATCTTTGGTGTTTCTATAACCCTGTTTAGAGACAGAGAGATCTTGGATTCCTGCTACAGCACCTGTTTATACGACCATGCCACCTGCATCTGCGCATATTATTTTGAGCAATATTTGCGATTACCTCTGACGAGCAAGAAAGACATTAATTAGTGTTAGCGTATGTACACCGCGCTATAACCTCAACATACAAACGTATGATGATACCACTTTGATTCTGTTTTACCTAGGTAACCCAAGAAACTCCGCTCTTCAGGAGTAATTATTATATTCATGCTACATCACTTGTTATCTTTCAACACTGAAATTCTGACAGAGTATGTATAACCTTGGCTAGATTTCAAAGCAATCTGTTTAAGGGGGGTTGGTCCCTGCGGGCACATTTTCCTCCCCTCGGGCGTATTGGCGTAACTGAAAAATTATAGCGCTCAGTCAAAATGTGCAGAGCCGAGGTAGTTTGACTGAAGAGGAAAAATAGAAAAATATATATATGAGACCTGAGAGAAAAACTCTTCACCCCACTCTGTCTGTAACGAGCATAAATCACGGAGATAAGCTACATTTGGGAGACACCACTGAAAGAAAATAAAACGATGTCTGGCAAAGCATAAATTAGATTGAAACTGGATGTATAAAATAAAAAAGATTAGTGTGAGGAAAGCATATGTATAAAGAGTGAGCTGCCACCATTTTCAAATGCGACTTTCAATGGTGGACTGACCGCAATCAAATTCCATTAATGCTGAAAGTTGCATAGAATGTTAGTAGCAACGTACAACACTGATCACCACCTTGATTACCTCAACTTCCTGCCCCCCCTCCCGGTATTCTTCCCACAGCTCCCGTCCCAGAACCACCCATTAATTTCTGTAGCCATTTTTATGAAGTGTCAAACATTCTACTGTATTCGTGAAAGGCAAAAACCAAACCCCGCCTTCCACTTCCCTGTGGTGGTCCATATTTGTAGTCCTAAACAATCCAAATAAACCCGAAGTCCGGGTATGAAGTTGAACAGCGCATCTTGGATACATTTTAACATTCCCGAATCCACCTCTCCACCGTGCAATTTCACTATTGTTTGTACTATACTAAGTGTAAACATTGATATGCTACAGTCGTGTGATAAAGTCTTTGCCATCACACACCTTGCAACTCACAACCAAACACCACCACTCAGCCACGCAAACCACTCTACCCTTTGCACACGGCTTCTAAGAACAAGCCTCCTCCTCATAGCCGCTATTTTGACATTTCATGATAATCGGAGATAGAAGATTAGAGGAGGCGAAGTTTGCCATTAAGCTACAATGCCCGGACTTCACTATCTGCATTCCAAATTAAAGGACTACTCTTCCAGTATTTTTCCCTATTGCTCACAAGCAACAGTACTGCTGCATAGGAAGAATACACAGTGATTTACAATAATTCCGATGCTGATGGACGCCGTATATATAATAATCCCATGACAATTTGTAGTTTCAGCTGTCGTGAAACAACATACATAATGTTACTTGAAGTGGTCCCGAACGCGAACAAGTTCCAATCGCTGTCCCATACCACTTATTTCTTCTGGCATCTTTTGCGTTCCCACCAACGACATTTGTAAAAGCGGGCCATACTCACCTGCATTACTTGAGCTAACAAGCCATTCGCTTCCTCCAGTAACCTGAAATACGGATAGGTGTACACAAACAGACGCTATGGCCAAAATGTCTGAAGAATAACATGGCTCTCACTCCTTAATCAAACCACTAACTCTCAACAACTCATCCCCAGGACAAACTTACCCTTACTTCAGAGAGATTTATAACTCTCAGTTCCGTTCATGCAAACCGTGCAAACAAATTCCCTCCACCACCAGAACCATACTCATTCATGGAACTTTTAACCCCCACTTCTTCGGCAGCACCACCACCGTCACCCGATTCAGCCACTGGAATTCTTTTTCTCTGCCAGTTCTATCTTCTCATTCCATCAGCGCCAGCCACAATAACCCAATCAACCAAGTCTAACGTGCCTTTTAACACCCGAACAAGTTCAATAATTTACTGACCCAAATGCCAGACCACTGACCTCAAACCCTATGACCAACTCAACCAGTAGGCGACACCACACAGCAGAATAACAGAAGAAATATCTGCCCCTTGGAAAATCAATACTATGTTAGCCAGCATCACAAGCAGGGGCTTACTTTTGCGTATCATCAAATTAGCTATACCAAGAAGACACTGTGTTTGTGTGACATACAGAACTTACTCATCTGGGGAAAGATTTTCCTGGCTGTCCGTCGTACTTCATTCTTGGTCCAGGAAACGCTTGGCTTGAATCTTCATTGAATATCTTCAATTCTACTCAGAGGTCCATACCATCAACTACTCGTGAGCGTCCAGAATTTTATACAACTGAATGTCTGGCTTATCCAGGGCCCATGGAATTGACACAATGTAAACACTAAAGCTCACAAAATCCCTTTTTCTACGGCGTTTGTTATAGGTTTACCTTAAACCCATTTGGACTTTGAAGCTAATTTGAGCAAAATATGCAGAGTCAAAATCCGAAAGTCAACATTCCTCTCCATCGCTAAGCCAACACAACTGATTATACCAACAAATTTTAAGAAAGTTTCTACACTGTCCCAACTTCAAGAGCTCCTATCACTAGGGCTCTAAAGCTCAGCCAACACCCTACTCACAATCAAAACCCATGCAAGTTTTCCCTGCTTATCGTACCTACAGACTTCAATCGTGAGATAACGGTTCGCAGACCTTTTCCAGAACACATACCTGGCGGACAAGGCCCGAACTCAGATAATTTGTTTCTACATGCAATCGAATCCGGACATATCATGAGGCAGTGCCGCGCTAAAGCTAGTGACAGACAAAAGGAAATCTTGCTACAATGGACTAGCAACTACCGCAATACCCTCAAGCAAGTTAATCAACTTCAACCTCTATATCAAGTTTTTGAACATCAACCCCAAGCATTCAACCAACAAACCACCCCCACCAGCCCCCCACTCAGGTCCAATACAATAATAACCATTAATGGACCTCAATTTACCAAATCTGTAACCATATTCAGTACAACAAGCCATATTACCTCAAGATGCATGTTTAATACCGCCCTTTTCACAACCTCAGACACCCATCCTATCGTCCCTCATCCATAGGATTCCGAAAACCTATGTCTCCTTACCAAGTCTTTTCTCAATGCTTACAGAGAACACACACTTGCGCGTTAGCGTCATATTCTGAACCAGTGGTCGATTGTCAATCTCAACATTAATGGCCACCAATTCCTTATCTTATTGTAGATACAAGGTGCAGCCAGAACGGTTCTGAAAACTTCTATTCTGACACTCCACCGGACCTCATACTTTCTCACTGACTACATTTATGCGTTGAAGTGGATGGACGACCAACCCAGACTCGATTAACCTATCCCCCTGTGCCCAATTGGATTCATGGACTCCTGTAATAAACTACTTATCTCACCTACTTACCCAACTAATCTGCTTGAAGCTAATACTCCTACAAACGATGAATGCCTACCTATCATGATATAATTCTTCTTCTAGAAAGTATTTGGACTACAATACATCCAAATTTCACACAGAATCTCTACAAGTGTTGGTTCCTACGACTTCATATATTTAATACCACATCAAGCAATACCTCCTGAACTTTTGACACAAGTACCATCATGAAGTTTGGTTCTAAAGGTCCTGATGCAAGTCGGCATCCTTCCAGTCTCCACCTGTACTGTCTTCTTGAAAGAGGGTGCTAACCTCCCCGCCCTCGCTGCATCAATATCGCCTTAAGTCATGTATCATGAACAATCTCTGGAGTCACAAATCAGAAACACTCCCTGGATAATGTGTATGGGCTCATCCACTGCATTTCCAACCTGCAAATGACACCTCGGTTTCCCTTTCACAAAGAAAAATTTATCCCTGGTGAACCTCCAAAAATACGTTTGGTCATGACTCGAGCATCATTGCTGTCACGGATTATATGAAAAACCCTATGGTCCCCCAAAGCTTATGTTCTCTCAGCGCCAAGTAACCTTCTTCAGCTTCACACAGTTTAGGTTTTCTACTGACAATGTCTTTCTTCAGAGACCCACTACACCAAGACTGTCAATACCCATCTGCTTCATTATCATGACCACCTGACGAGGATGCTTCAAAGGGGCACAGAACTCACCCAACCAGTTGACTCAAGCCTTGCAGGACATGCATAATATACACTCTCTCAATCTTAGTGTGTGCCCAACTGAATCTTCACCACTTAGTCATCAAGCTCTTTAAGGTCTTCTTCAACATATGGCATCAATCAAACTCGCAAAGTCCTCACAGCTCCAAACACTCAATGGTGAGTCTAATAAAGTTAATATATCTCAGTACTATTGCAATCACAGGTATTCCAAAACACTTACCCGATGATCAGGAAATAGCTGTGGATGCTCATTTCTTCAACCGAACAATCTAAACCAACCTACAAAGATTTCTAGTCCTTGTCAACTTTAACTGTCGTCACTGGAAAACCAATGGCCTCCATTCCTTATGCAAGTTTTATACGCTTCTAACAAGGACATTAGTTACACCAAGAATCTCTCACTGAGGCACAAGAGGTGAATCAAAGCCTGGAAAAAAAATTTAACCTACAAGCACCCAGCCCTTGGAAATCTAGGACAACCTCACACCATTCAACTTCCTCCTATTTTAAAGTGACTATAGCCAAGCCTACAGAAGATCCTGACAACCACACGAAACCCAACATGGAGAGCGCTATGAGACCTCTCGAGATACTCTTCCCTAGCAGTTAGGATCCAGTATGCACGGACTGTCCCAACTTGTCCTCATGAGCTATCATGCTCACAAGATCTTCTTGTAAAAAAACTGAAGACATCGTTTTAAGGCCACCCGTACCCAATGTTTTGTGGCTCCTCATGATCTACAAGGGAAACCTGAAACAGACACAGCTAACCTTCATCTCAGTAAACAGCGCCATCTCCGTATAACAATGCCCCATTACTGATGCCTGAAAATGTCCACTTATGAAGAGATGTATACTCTCAACCCAGCCACTCCCATCTGCTTCCTATCACAAGGGGGGAAGATAAAGATCAGTCTACCACAGTATTAAGACCATGACTGCAGCGATGAACCTCATTCTTGACTTTCCCTGAACAAATGGAGGCTGAAACCTCCCATCTTCCTACTGTCTTACATCCAAGATGGAGAGCCAGACTATGTCACGTACTCCCAACATGATGGATCCCAGATATGAGGAACGATCAAGGACGATTCCATACTAAGGATTTGCAGTGGTTACCTTGCAAGAAACTTAGAAGGAGCATATTTACCTTCGAGAATGCTAGCCCAAGAAGTTGAACATCTGGGCTTTAACGGAAGCTTGTTAAGCTCGCCAAAGAGAAGAACCATGAACATATACACCACTCAGCCTAGTGACTTGGCCTGAGAAGTTGGCCCTGCGAGGTTTCCCATACAGCGATTGGAAACGCCCATCAAGAGAATCAAGAAGCCATTCAGACCTCTTATGCATGCTCTCCAATTGCCCAAGCTCAAAGTGGTCCGTTTTGAAACTAAAAAGCCCAAGTAAGAATATAGATAGTTGCAGTAGAAGGCACCTACTAGAGATTTTGGCTGCAAAGGCCACAGCTCTCTTCCCAGAGATTCGAGAGGAAGCAGAGTGGCATGTAAAAAGTCTGGACCCGAGCAGATGTAAGAGGAGAAGAAGAGAATAAAAAGAAAAAGAATGAGAATTGTTAGAAGAAAAGATAAGACTGTGCTAAGAAAGAATGTGATGAAAGAAAGAAGGAACTAAGGTGAGAAGTAAGAAAAGAAGGAAAGAAGAATGTGGAGAAGAAGAAGAAGAAATAAGTGAGAAGAAGAACTGAAGGAAAGAAGAAGGTGAGAAGAAGAAAGAAAGAATGAAAGAAGAAGGTGAGAAGAAGAAAGAAAGAATGAAAGAAGAAGGTGAGAAGAAGAAAGAAGAAGGAAAGAATATAGAGGAACAAGAAGAGAAGAACGCAAGTACAAGATGTATTGAATCCAGGTGTTAACCTGTTGTAGAAACCAATCTCGAACAAGCCTGAAGAAAGGAAAGTGGGGGAGTTAATACACCAAGAAGGATTCCCCCACACAGACGCAGAAAAAGACAAATAGAACCTCACAATTAGTACACCAAGTCGCCATAATATACCAGTTCTCGTAGTACAAAGGCTCATGATACTACGCACAAGAGGAACTAACCTATGACGATTTCAATCAATCAACCGGATTATACATAATCCCCGGAATCTCCACCACAGCAATTTAACTATGTTATGAAGTTGTTGAAATCTAACAAAACTTGTAACCCAAGGGAGGACTGATCCAAACCAAAGATAGCATATTGCTAAACACTATATCCACTCCACGGATCCGATTTGAACACCATTGAATATACCCACAGAGTGGTAAATACAAGTAATTTTCTTGTGATGTAGGATATGTTCACAGGATGGCTGAAAGTCTACCCCGTTATCAACATACTGGTCAGAACCACCAGTGAAGAAACTAATTTACCTGAAATGGATATGCCGATTTCTGGATCCTGGACAGTATATTTAAATCGACAGGACCTGCCTTCACTGAAGAAGTCAGACCAGAAGACATTTGGAAACTAAACATGAGTCTTGAACCATCATGAACCTGAACATGCACACCCCCCTACCAGCCCCCGAATTCAGCATAAAAGTGGAAAGAATGAACGCGCACTCTGAAAACAAAGTTCTGAAAGGTAGCAAAATAAACATCTCTTCCACTGCCCTAGATCCTACCCATTGCACTCAATTCTTTCAGTAAATACCTAGGTAGCCCCACTGGTCTCACTCCTCAGGAAGATAGTATTCTCAGGCCCACCCAGATTAAGGAGGTTCACATATAGCAGTTGAGTGCATGAATGAATAGCCTATGAAAAATATGTAAATAAATCTTTGTAATGAATTGAAACTAGATCCATGCCCAAAGTGTTCTTTCTCCATTCCAGATCCAGACTCTGATCAAATCTACAACCTGTTGACTTTGTGTGGGTGCAGAAACACAGTCAGAGATTCTCTGAAAGCCCAGAATTGACCATACCAAGTACACCTGATGTCCCCAACCTCAATGACACCTTGATAGGAAGACCCACCTAGGGTGCATGCTTCACACTGCAAGAAAGTGAGCAACTGCGATGCGACCATTAAGTCATCATGAAAACATTTTCCCTTATCCTTTCATATGTTGTCTAGTCTGGATGTATGTAAAAATAGCAAGAGGGCCAACCAAGGGGGGAGCCCGGACGATATTCACAGCTAGGATCATGTCCCATGCAGGGTTTTGAAATCACTTACAGCACCAGATAACAAACAACAAAAGTGTGACTGGGTAAATTATCACAATTATAACAACAGAGGTTTGAATATTACACCTGAAAAGCCTATCAAGGATATAGCCTGAAAAGTTTAAGTTGCCACCCCATCATGAACGTCTCCAGAAATCCATTGAGGGTTAATGAGATTGAACAACCAACTACCATTGATAGCACCATACTAATGCCGGGCTCTGTCCTCCACCGCTGATGCAACCATCCGGCGGCGTCGTTGCATCCAACATCATCCTTACCATCAAAGGCTCTGTGAAGAGGGCCGGCGGTTGCTTGTTACGCCCCTAGGAGCATGCCTTACAGTGGTTCATGGGTTCAAACACCCGCTCCACCTGTTCAACCTGCTGTCTAAGGAGAGTGAACCTTTACCCAATCTTGTTCAGTTTAGGAAGAGCATCAATCATCATCATTCCCGCTCTAGGTGGTGGGAAGTGTTAGAACATATTTAAATCATTATTAGGGGGACTGTCAAGTTGAAATTTAAGGAAAAAAACAATCAAAAGTCTGTTTCATCATTATATTCTTATTAAACTCATCAGAATATGTTTGTTAAACCTGGCTTTTACTCGCTAAAAACATCCCTTATCGAACAAATCAGATATATCTCACACCGCATTCCATTCTCTAGCACCTAATGCATAGCAGTGATCCTGCTAAAACCAATCCGCCAGTCAAGGCCATTCCTTTTCCCCCCAGGTGATACAGAGCGTTTGGGAATGTATCATATCGCTAATGCATTCATACTACATGCCAATTATAACTTGTCTCTTAGCAACCAACCAATTAACCAATCATGTAGCTGATAAAATAGTCATGTGATGAAAAAGTTCTATTGGAATGTAATTTACGGTGGATGTAAACTTCAGATTTCATGTCCCCAGCCAAGCGTATGAGTCATCACTTTCTCGAGCTCCCGGCTGCCGGCAGCAATAATAATAATATAATTCGGTGGAGGTATTTAATTGGATAGAGAAGTGGAACAAAGGATAATATCCACACCTGATTTTAATCATCTTGACACCGTTATCAGCTGCGCATTGCCATCCTGAAGCGGTATGCGAAAAAAGCGCAGTGAGCGGACTGCATGTGGATCGTGGCGGTGAGGCGGGGCTGGATCGCGGGAACGGCGCGGCTGGGAGGTGGAACCAGCGTTGTGGCGTGGGGCAGGATTGGAATCCGCGGGACCGACACGGCTGCAGCATGTGAGCGGTGAGTGGGGCAGGAGAGGAGACTATGAATGGGCAGGAGAGGAGAGGAGAGAGAGTTTTTTTTTCTCCTCTTCATTCTGAAAACGCATACAGAAAGCGGATCCGTAAAACGCAAGTTAAAAAGCATGTAGTACGTGATCCAGATAAAGTATTCAACTGATCCGTTGTTAGGATCCACTTATCGGAATGCCTTTTTCACTCTCGTCTCAAAAACCGGCCATCACGTAAAAAGGATCAAAAACGTTGTGTGAACAAGCCCTATATCTATTGACCTAAAAAAACAAATACATAAGTAGTTAAATATGTAATTGTTTCCTTAAGCCACTGTTGCTGCCTACATTCTTCATGGTCCCATCCCTCAGTGGCATCTAGGTTATCATAATGTGTATAAGGTTTATGTTTAATGGTTTCAATAGTACATACTGTAGAACTAGAAAACCAAATGTATGACACCATGTGAAAAAAGCTTGAACAGCCTTTTTAAAAACTATATGTAATAGAAAAAATTATGTTACGGTACTCAAAGAAGCTCAGCTATTCATAAAAACTCTGCCCTTGTCAAAATGGCCATTAGAAGTGTTAAATTCATGGCATTGAGTATTAAATCACTTGATGAAAATGCAGCAAGCATTGCATTTGTATCTTTGGCATTTAGCATTTTCCATACAGGAACCTTGAGAGTCATAAACCAGATATTTATTAAATTGACAGTGATCCTTTGTCTTATGCCTAGATGCATGTCTGCATAGATTCAGTGTTCAGCCTGTAGGTGGCAGCATTGGTAAGATAGGTGACAATGATATGTACACAAAGCATTATTCTGCACTGAAATAAGAATCACATTAAAACTGTTATTTCCAGGCTCAGTGTGACATCATTTTATGTTATCAGACTAAGACAATCTTTAACAAAACATTGATTGCATAATGCTAGATTATTAAAAAATTAACTGTCAATGTGTTTCCATTTCTAACTTAAGTATAATACTAATAGCTCCTAGAATTTTGCGTTTCTATATTAAACCATAAATAGGACGGAGTTAATGCTTTAGTACGAACAGCATCTTACTACCAACAAAAACAAACACAATCAAAGTAACGTCACCCCAGTTGCAATAAGCACAGTTACAATCTAGATTTCTAAAGTTACGGAGACTTTTTCCAGGCCTTGCGTCCTGACCCACACGGTAAAAAGACATTACCACGGAACCACCACTGGGGAATCCCCTCGGAGTATTACTTGTAACCTGGTGCTGATTTTCAGGGTTAAAGACAAAGAAAGAGGCAGAAAGCAAGAGGCAGACCTGCAAGATATTCAATGGTTGCAAGTATGTGCAGCCATGTACAGTAGCTGTAGGGTGGCCCTAAAAATCAAATTCTCTGGTGGTCCTTGAAAATTACTTTTTTTCTGACTATTTCTATAAATTGACGAGTGCAAATGGATGAAGAAATGCAAAGTAAATCTATGGTGGCAAACCCACCAACATCAAATTCAGACTAGTAACTAAACGGCAAATAAAAAAGGTGTTGTGCAGAATGTGAGCAGACTACTGCTTGGGCCTGGTTCACATCTGCATTTGAGGTTCCGTCCTGAGCCTCTGGCGCAGATTGTCAAGAAAAATGGAAAAAATAGTGCAGTGTACAGTGCTATTTCTTCCGTTAAAATGACGGCCACCAGGGCGGAAACGAGAGATTCCCATGTAGTTAATCTGGACCTGTAGATGCCATTGGGGTCCGTCATTTAATTAAAAAAAATAGTGCTGAATGATGTGCTATTTTTTCTGTAATTTCTTACAGAATCTTCAACGGAGGATCCATCCAAACGGAACCTAGACATAGATGTGAACCAGGCCTAAGTCATTACCAACAATGTTAATTATGTGGATATTTAAGAAAAACATTTGTCTTTTATGGCTTGATGGCATTAGATAAAGGATGCAGGAGGGCATTTCCAAAAGAGAACCTTTGGTTCATGGGTGCATGCGCTTCTCTATAGTTATTGCAGCTGCTATGGAGCCCAGAGGTTGAGGAGGGCCCACAGCAAGAACATATTTAAATTACAAAAGGCAGTGCTTACAATTAGAGATCAGGGGTGTAATCATAATGCATAGGCACAGAAAATAATGTGCCCCCACCACCTAATGACAACCAAAAATGAAACAATAGCAGAAGGCTTCGTTCACATCTGCATCAGAGGTTCTGTTCCGAACCCCCATCTTGGCCGTGAAAATGGACAGAAATGGATATGTTTCACAAGAGACACCAACAGCTGCTGGTGAACCCTACTGATCATAGTGGGTCCATCGGCATTCCACCGTGGTGTCCATTGTTTGGACGGGAAAAAAGTAGCCCCACCATCCTTCTTGACTGTAGACTAGACACACTTGTCTTTGTACTCACCTGGTTTAAAAGAGGCTTCCTTCTGGAACAACAGCCACACAGACCAATTTGATGCAGTGTATGGCGTATGGTCTGAGCATTCACTGGCTGATCCCCTTCCCTTTAACCTTTGCAGAAAGGCTGGCAGCTCTCATATGTCTATTTTGAAAAGACAATATTTGGAAATAAGCTGAGCACTCAACTTCTTTGGTCGACCATGGGAAAGCCTATTCTGAATGTAACCTGTCTTTTTAAACCACTGTATGATTTGGGCCACTGTGCTGCAGCTCAGTTTCAGGGTGTTGGCAATCTTCTTATAGCATAGGTTGTCTTTATGTAGATCAGCAAATATTTTTTTCATATCCTCAGTTATTTGCCATGAGGTGCCATGTTGAACTTCAAGTGAACAGTATGAGAGAGTGTGAGAGTGATGACATCAAATGTAACACACCAGTTGTACACTGACTATTTTACATTGTATCAAAGTGTCATATTGTCAGTGTTGTCTACTGAAAAGATATAATACAATATTTACAGTATCTCACAAGTGTGAGTATACCCCTCATATTTTTGTAAATATTGTATTATATATTTTCATGGGACAAGCTTAAAGATGTGACAGTTTGATATAATGTAAAGTAGTCAGCATACAGCTTGTATAACAGTATACATTTGGCGTGTCCTCAACTCACGGCCATCTATGTCTAAGCAGCTGGCAACAAAAGTGCCCTATTTGCCATTTTTCCTCCACAGTGTCATGTGACTTGGTGCTACACTATCTCTGGTGTGAATGGGGAGCAGGTGTATTCAATTTGGTATTTTTTCTCTCACACTCTCTTATACTGGTAACCAGGTTCGGACTGGCCCGCTAGGTAGTCGGTGGATCCCCTGGTGGGCCCTGAGCTTCTGTGGGCCCTGGAGGCAGTGCAGCCGCTAACCGGGGCCCGGTCGTCACATCCTGTTTCTGAACACCCAGGCCCTGTGTCCTGAGCGTTCAGAGACAGGGCCCAGGAGTCGAGGACTAATGTCCCCAATTCCCGAGGCTGCGCGATGTCAGTGGAGCAGAGCACTTCTAGTGAAGATGTAGGTGATGCGGTGACGTCACATCACAGCGCCGCCTGTGCCGGGCAACACTAGAGGCTGGCTGGAAGCTCGGAACGTCCGGGAGTGGGAGGAACGTGAGTGATTGTGTGTTTTTTTTTTTTTTTAAATATATAAGAAAGGGGGCCCTGGCTACCTGGCTAATAACTAAAGGGAGCCCTAGCTACCTGGCTAAATACTAAAGGGGGCCCTGGCTACTAACTAAAGGGGGACCTGGCTAATAACTAAAGGGGGCCCTGGCTACCTGGCTGATAACTAAAGGGGGCCCTGGCTACCTGACTAAATACTAAAGGGGGCTCTGACCACCTGCCTAAATACTAAAGGGGGGCCTGACCACCTGTCTAAATACTAAAGGGGGCCCTGACCACCTGGCTTAATACTAAAGGGGGCCCTGGCTACCTGGCTAATAACTAAAGGGGGCCCTGACTACCTGGCTAATATCTAAAGGGAGCCCTGGCTACCTGGCTAAATACTAAAGAGGGCCCTGGCCACTAACTAAAGGGGGCCCTGGCTACCTGGCTAATAACTAAAGGGGGGCCCTGGCTACCTGACTGATAACTAAAGGGGGCCCTGGCTAATAACTAAAGGGGGGCCATGGCTACCTGGCTAAATACTAAAGGGGGCCCTGACCACCTGGATAATAACTAAAGGGGGCCTTGCCTACCTGGCTAAATACTAAAGAGGGCCTTGACTACCTGGATAATATCTAAAGGAGGGCCCTGACCACCTGGCTAATAACTAAAGGGGGCCCTGGCTAATAACTAAAGAAGGCCCTGAGCACCTGGCTAAATACTAAAGGGGGCTCTGACTACCTGGCTAAATACTAAAGGGGGGCCTGACTACCTGTCTTATAACCAAAGGGGGCCCTGGCTATCTGGCTAATAATTAAAGGGGGCCCTGTCCACGTGGCTAAATACTCACGGGGCCCTGAGTACCTGCCTTATAACCAAAGGGGGTCCTGGCTACCTGGCTAAATACTAAAGGGGGCCCTGACTACCTGGCTAATAACTAAAGGGGGCCCTGGCTACCTGGCTAATAGCTAAAGGGGGCCCTGGCTACCTGCCTAATAACCAAAGGGGTCCCTGTCTACCTGGCTAATAGCAATAGTGAGCCCTGACTTCCTGGCTAATATCAACATGCGGACCTGGCTACCTGCCTACTATATAAAGGGGGCCCTGGCTACCTGCCTACTATGTAAAGGGGGCCCTGACTACCTGCCTACTATGTAAAGGAGGGGGCCCTGACTACCTACATACTATCTAAAGGGGGACTCTGACTACTTCCAGCCTACATAACAGACTCACCAACACCTACCTACAGCATACCTTACCTTGCCCATTTCCCTACCTATCTAGAGTCTTGCCTACCTACCTGGTAATATAATTATGAGGGGAGCAATCCATAGCTGTAGCATAATCTCCAGGAGGTTAGTCCTCCCCCCACCTTCCAACCACTGTGAATCTAAATTGTGGTTTGTACCCGCTCTCCCACCCCTGGGGAGTTTGTACAGAGGTGGGTATAGGTAAAGAGGTGCTTGAAAAGTGAGGCCGGGACAAATCATCATGGCGGTGTGGAACAAATGGAGAAGAGAAAGGAAAAAGAATGACTCATCAGAGATGACGTCTCTTGTGAGTCCCGGATTTCAGGGATCATTTTACTTCTATATTGGATCAGTGCTGTATTCACTGTAATGTGATGTGACCCAAGCTGGTGTCGGACCACTATGTGATCTCCATATGGCGATGTTGTAGGTTATATCGGCAGCGTACACTTGTCCCCGATTGTAAAAGTGAGGGAACACCTGACTCTGCGATTAGGAGTTACACTTTTCCTTTCTTGCTGGTGTTTATTTTAGAAGGTAGTGAGGTGTGTGACTAAGGAAAACATGGAGGGGGCTATTGGATTTGGGCTGGTGGGGGATATGGATGGAGTTACTTAGCCACGTATCTATGATATGTTAGACTGACATATGTGTAAGACAGACAGATATGTGAGATAGACAGACATGTGAGACAGATAGATATGTGAGATAGACTGACATGTGAGACACATAGATATGTGAGACAGATATGTGACTCACTTGGTATTGCATACTACACCATACAGTTCTTTTTTGCACACTGTATTATGTGTTAAAATGGACGCATTTATGTCCGAGAGGCCGGTAATATGTTCATGGACAGTATCTGTAGGGCGGGCCCCCAAGATCAATTCCCCTGTGGGCCCCAGACCCCTCAGTCCGACACTGCTGGTAACTAGAGGTTAAACATGATACCTCATGGCAAAGAACTCTCTTAAAACAAGAATTGTTGCTCTACATAAAGATGACCTAGGCTATATGAAGATTGCTAGCACTTGGAAGCTGAGCTGGCATGGTGGCCAAGACCATACAGTGGTTGAACAAGACAGGTACCAGTCAGAACAGACCTCGCCATCATCGACCAAAGGAGTTGAGTGAACATGATCAGCATCATATCCAGAGAGTGTCATTTCAAAATGGATGTACAAGTACTGCAAGCATTGCTGCAAAGGGTCAGTCTGTCAGTGCTCAAACCATATGTCGCACACTGCATCAGATCGATCTGCATGGCTGTAATCCCAGAATGAAGGCTCTTCTAAAGATGATGCACAAGAAAGCCCATAAAACGTTTACTGAAGACAAACAGACTAAGCACATGGGTTACTGGAGCCAAGATGAGACCAAGATAAAGGTACTTGTTTTAGATGATGTCAAGCATGTGTGGCGGCAACCAGGTAAGGTGAACAAAGGCAAGTATGTCTTACCTGCAGTCAAGCATGGTAGTAGGAGTGTCATTGTTTGGGGCTGCTGGCTGCAGTTCATTAAGGGAACCATGAATGTCAACATGTACTGTGACATACTGAAGCAGGGCATGATCCCCTCCATTCGGAAACTGGGCCGCAAGGCAGTATTCTAACATGTTAACGACTCCAAACACACCTCTAGACTTTACATAAACATCTCCTCCGCTTATGACAGAGTAATTAACTGACCATTGAATAAGGATCTGATATGCTTATCACACACAGCCTAACCAGGAAGAGACAGGATGCATGAATGAAAGCGACTTTTGGCTCTGTGAAGTAGCATTGTGAGACAACCCCTTTAACCACTTCCTGACAGCCGGTCATAATAATATGGTTCTTTTTTTCCTCCCTGCCTTCCCAGAGCCATATCTTTTTTATTTCTCCATCTACGGGACAATATGTACTTTCTAATGGTGTTTGCATATTACCATAGAATATACAGGAAAACCACAAAAAAAATTTAAGAGGGGGAAAATGTGAAAAAAAACGTATTTGACTGGCCTATTTATAGGGCTGTGACATCACAGAAGCTGGCTGGCTGCTGATTGGTTGCATGTCTGCATGTCATGGCATTGAGGGTGTTCCTTTCTTTCTCCAATAGTTCTTTGCCCCATGTCACACCATGTGCTCGTGGCCATTTTAGAAAAAAGATGATTCATTACCACGAATTGCCAGGAAATTCGACTTTGTTTAGAATTGAATTTTCCTGAAATTCAAAACAGGTTCCACTTCGTTAGATTCTATTCGCTCTTCCCTAGTAACAATGTTACAGATTGCCATTTTATACACATCTCTGTTAATATGCATGCTCAGTTTTCCACTATATGGATAGAATTTAATTATTTTTGCACACTTATATCCATGAGTCTATTTCAGTATTCAATTGTTCTTGTCACGCAATCTCCAGGAAGAATTATAGCAGAGAGTCCAGCAGGCTCAACAGATGACAAGAGACTAAAAATTCCTCTGCAACTGCTGTATGAAACCTGGCACTCCCTGGAGGGATCTTCACCAGACTCTGCTGCAAAGCAGGCTGGTCTTGGCTGCAAAGTTACCCAGGCAGGGAGGTGCCAGTCTTCAAATTTCAGAGGATGTATGAACAGGGCAAACGAAAGACAAGACATAAGCTAAGGTGGGGAGTGGAGTCAGAAGAGCTGAGTTCAGAACCAGGAGGAATCGCGGTACTAAATTTTGAAGCACAGGATAAACATACACCGTAGCCGAAATCCAGAAACCAGAGATCAATATGAACATGGAAACGCAGGTAAGGGAGCCTGGAAACAGAAACAGAATCACAGGCAACATGGAGAGGAAAGGAGAGGTTTAAATAGCCCACCTCAGCCATGGCTTGGATTGAGAATAAGTCTATCAGTTCTGCGTAAGGCCCGGAAATAAATTTAAAGGTGTCACATGCTAAGAAAACCCCCCTTTTTACGATGAGACACTGGACCTTTGGTTCTAGGAGCTGGCTTGAAAAGGAATCTTTTCTGAAATTTACTCATCAAGCGGTTGACATGAACCAAAGAGAGTGGTACCCACGTTCACTTCTCTAGTCCATACCCTTTCAAATGTGCAAGCTATTGCAGACTTATGTGACGAAAATCCAGAATTCTCTCGACCTCAAATTCTATGTCTCTTTCAACCTACACCAGAGGATGATGCTTCTTAGAGGTTTAACTGGAGAGACATTTCTTGAGGAGGGATTTGTGGAAGACGTTGTCAATTTTAAAAGGATGGAGGAAGGCGTAAACCAAATGATACTGGATTTATAATATGAAGTATCTCGTATGGATGTATAAATCTCAGTGTCAATTTATAACAAGAAGCTTGGAGTCTCAGGTTCTTGGTAAAAACCAAAGTTTGCCACCCACAGAAGATAAAGGCCCGTCATTTATCTATTTATTTTTTAAATAACTTGAGTTTTCTTCAAGTTCGACTGAATGTGAGCCCAAACTGTGCACAGTTTATTTGCTTCTATTTCCACTTCTTGATTTTCAGAACAGTAAGCGAAGAGAGAACCAAAAATACAGAAAATGGCAAAGTATTAATAGAGGTATGACAACTATTTATTGCGAATTCTACTAGAGAAAGAAATGTAACCCACTCTGACTTGTTGTTAGTACAGTAACACCTAAGATATGACCATTTGTTTCTGGATGTAAGGCTAAAAAAAACAACTCAACGGCACATTTTACTAAATCAGTCACCCACAACCCTGGACATCATGGGCGCCCCATATCATAGGATATCTAATTATTAGCAGTTTTTTGAGCCACAAGGAGCTATTGTTACCCAGATGAACCCAACTCATTTGTGGGGGAGACGTGTAGGGAAGTGCTGCCTTTAGGCCTTTCTTCTTTTTATGTTTTTGGGCTGTAATTATCCTTTTTCTTCCTGTCTGGTTATTTGCCTGGTGACCTATAAATTTTAAGGGGAATACAAGGGGCCTTAAGGGACAGTCAACTTGAGTGGGGCCGTCATTGTCAGGGCAATGACCCCACAATTTGAAAGGGAATAAGTATAGGGATTTTGTAGTGTGAGGATTAGAAACTTCACTAGGATTACTCGCCATCTTCTGAGTGTCCTAAGCATGATGAGAACAGTACCGTGAGTAAACATTCATTGTTCCCTGTTGTGTATTTTATCCCAAGACAGGTATTTATCTTTTTGGTGTATTTCAGGTGTATAAGTTTGAGGTTATCATAAAGGGGCTATTTTTAATGTTTGAAATAAAGTATAAGTTTTATTGGGGATATTTTTTCTGTGATTTTCTTGGTACCCTGATATTTTGTATTTTTGGTCAGTCACAACCAAGATTACCATCTTACTCTCCAAAAGGGGCAAATCTGTGTTTAAGTCCATTGAGAAATGGGACCATAGCCTTTGAGGGATAGGTAATGGATTAAGTTCTCCCATGGGTTGAAAACAAGGAATCTTAACCTGAGCACAAGTCTCACAGGTGGAAAAATAGGCATTGACATCTGTAATCATGGATGGCCACCAGTAGGAATGAGAGATCAGTCTTTAGATTCCTCAGATTCCTGGGCGACCAAAATCCATAAACCAGAGTAATCAACATGAACAAGGAAACGCAGGTAAAGGAGACAGGAGAAAGGAACTGAATCAAAGGTAGAAGAAAGGACAGTTTTTAAATAGACTACCTCTGTCATAATACAAAATAAATCAAATTAAACCACTTTAATATAATTTGTAAGGGTACAATGTGCCAGCTTTAATGATCTTAGACCCAGATTTGCACATAATAATGAAATCTAGTAAAAAAAAAATAGCCCGTCTAGGCCATCTGGGGTTGTCTGTTTGCAGATTCTTGTCTAGCCCCTCTAAAAAGCGACACCCTTCTTCGAAAGACCATTTGAAAGCAAGAAGGTCTCGATTACCAATATCATAATTTCTCTCAGTGGGAGAGAAGTCAGCATAGGAATGTAAATGTTTAAAGGGGTTTTGCCCCAATCTCATTTCATACCTCCTGTATCCAGCTCTTCAGCCTTGTGTGCTCAGGAGGCGGCGTGTGTTATTTCTTTGAATTGCATATCATGTGACCCAGCAGGCTGACATCACCATGCCTTTTATATCTGTAATCAAAGAAAGGTCTGTTTATGTAAAGCATTGTGAGTAGCTGAGAGATAAAGTTTTTGCCTTGAGGCACAAGGGTCCTAGGTTCAAATACCTGCAGGAACCAAACCTGCGTATTTTTTTCTCTTTATCAATGCACATACCTCATTGAGGTTTCTTTTTTTATTTATTTGCGCTGTTTGACTAATTACTAAGGAGTACAGAGGATGGGAGTAGAGTGACAGCACCTGGGGTTTGAACACTCAGTAGCTGCCTGAGTGGAGAGTTGATGTCTGAGCATGTCTGACCATGACTGAGGAGCTGGTTGTATCCCCTGGAGATGAGCTGTAAACCATGGATCACTAAAGGAGCAGCTAAAACAAAAACAATGCAGAATTTTTAATAATAATGAATGGTGAAAATATTTGTTATTTCATTTGCAAGCTTTCCACATCAATTTTACTTTGTGGAAAAACCCCTTTAAGAGAGGGAGATCCTTGAGAGAGATGGGCTCCCATGCCCTTAGAGGCATCAACCTCTATGATAAGGGGGCATGAGAGGTTGTGGTGAACCAAGACAGGGGCTTCTGTAAAGCAATGTTTCAGAGGTTCAAAAAGCAAAGGCATCTGGTTTCCAATTCTCTGGTTTCTCAATTCTCTATTCTCTTGATCGGTCAACGGTTGGCTATAAAAAAAGATATTACGAATACATTTTCTATAATAATTGGAAAACCTTAAAAATCTCTGCAGAGCTCTAAAGGAAGCAGGTTGAACCCAAATCTAAAATAGCTTGGACCTTGATGGGATCCATAAGAAAAGTGTGAGGAGAGAAAATACTACCCTTTTTTTCCCCATTTTTTTTCTTCCTAACGTTCCATTTATGCATAGATATTATTTAATGTGTACTTCTAGTATATTTTTATTTCCAGATAACATGCTGACGAAGGCTTATGAGTGTGGAGTCGAAAATACTTCCTTCGTATCTGGATACTCAGTTTACCACTGTGCATTGAATATTACATACACTATGCTGGAGAAATGTCAATTTAAGAACTTAAAATAAATTGTGATTCCTGAAAAATCATTTAAGTGGTGTGCCATGGATCATTCTATAGTTTATCCTTTGGTTTGGCTATCCTTCCATAAGCAGCCAAAAACATCTACACAAGCAATAGGAGTGCGACATCCAATTTTCTCTATTTTATAACCTAAGCACATTCTGGATTTCATCATGTTCAGTTTATAATTCCTCTCCTATGCCAACAAGTGTCTGGGTACCCTGTATTATGTGGGCATGACTTAATATGCCACAATTACGGTAAGAATAAAATGTTTTTTGATGTGATTACAAACAAGTACTCTTTTAGGTTTCTGTGGGTGTTCTGTATTGCATTTAGGTTAGATATTGATAACATAGAGAGGCAAGAAAATTTTCAATAAAAAAAAGAAAACCATGGGTCAGGTCACAAGCAATTGAATTACCTGTGTGTCAGCCACAAGTTTTGGCCACGCTGGGGACAAAGCCAGGGGAAATTAAAGTGATATTTTTACAAGCATAAAGGGAAAGATGGGAGGTGCAAACAGAAGTAAGGCCCGGGGAAAATCAATCGTAAATGGGTCAGGAATGAGCCAGAAGGTCAATTTTCGGAAAATCTAAAACAGTCCCACGAAAACATCTTTTTTTTGCACCCCTTTCTTCTCGTTCCTTTGTTTGGGTCTTTTGGGAAACAAGGGTGTGTGTTTGCCCTTTTTAAATCAACCAAAACCCAAAGCAGCATGCCCCACAAGGGGGAATTTTGAAAGGGAGACGGGTAAGGCAAATGTGTAACCCCTTGTGGCACAATGGTAAAGGAGTGCTGTGCTTGTAAAAGGGATGTTCAACATTCTTTACGGATACACGTGGTGACCACAAACGCCTTTCGTTTACTCTTTGAAAGTAGCTGCTTGCAAGCATGTACTTTCAAAGCACAAACGGCCCAAATTTTTCCCCCAATTTTCTTCTATACTTTGTATTCATGGCAGTATGTTAAAAAATGACAGGTCACTTGTTTTCAATGACAAACAATAGGCACCGAGAAATACAATTGAAAATTTGGTGTACAAAACAATTTTTGGGGGTATTGCGGGGCATACTTGGGTGCAAGTATGCTCCAAAGTTCCCCCAAAAATTATGCGGGCCCCTCCCTAACATGTATTTTTTTCCCATTTTGGGGATTTGTAGACTCTTTTAAAGGGGGCCAAAATTGTTTAAATTGCAGGGAAAAAATTTCTGTTTATCACAAGCAGATAAATTAGATTTAGATTAGATGAGAAACAATTTAATCAGGTAGTTGTCACATCCCTTGTAGTACAGGGACAATCCTTACCGAAGTTGTCTGCTTGGGAAGGTAGTTGGCATGGTGACGAGTAAGAAATTAAGCACCAAAATAATGCAAAATGAATATATTTCTCAATTTAGGAGGATATAAAGACTTAAAGGCTACTTCTTATCCAAGGACAGTCTGGGGTGCCTTAATTTTACCGGAAGACAAAAATTTTAGGCCCAAAAAAAATGTACAAAAAACTGGTAAGTTGTTTTGAAAACACTTTTACACCGGTATTTTTTTAGAAAGGGAAAAATTTGTGATTTTTCCTACCCCTGGTTTTAATACAGAGTTTTTCTGTGAACCGTTGAAACTGCTGTGGTAGAGCCACATTATTTTGTTAAACCAGGGTTTAAAAAAAGGGTAAGTCTGACCCTAAACTTGCAGTGATTCTGTAGACATAGAGGTCTTGAATTAAGCAGCCATTACATATGGTTAATTATCCAAACAACCCAACTAAAGGATTTTAAGAGACATTTCAATAGTTCTCCAGTGACATTAGAAGCAATTATAGCAAATTTAATACCCTTTTCATACCTGAAAAATAGAACAAAAATAGGATACCGTAGGTAAAATAAATAAATACAGTAATATGTAGTTCTGCTCAGTAATAACAGTTATTAAGGAGAGCGCTATAATCGTGTGCTCATTGAAGGGATCACTGTTATTCCCCTACACAGTGTTACGTATATTGAAGAACCTCACTTTGCCTTTTCAGTTTTGTGTCCTACAATAGATAGCTGTATGTATTCATCCTAAACAAGGCAGTAAATACACAATATTCTAATTTTTCAAACATTAATTATTTTTTTTATTTTTAAATGAGGGAAATTTAAATTTAAAATTCCATTCTGTACAAATTTTTAAAAAATATGGATACCTTTGTACCAAATTTAATTTTCTTTATTTTCAAAGCAAAAATTTTAGTTCACTACACTATTATACCATTTTGATGTTTAGCTGGGTTTATTCCTATTACATTGTCCTGCGACTTCTGATCTAGCCAAAATAGTCGGGAGCTGCGTGCTTTATGAGCTCTCTTAGCTCTGACCCTCACCTTTTCCTAGTGTTTGCGACAAGAGCATGGAGGGGGAAGAGGAATTAGACACTTTCTCACCTCTCTACAGCCTGAACTGCCAAGTTTAGGGAGGGCAAATAACCCAAGTTGGAAATAGGGAAGAAAGCACCCACATGGTTGTTTAAAGGAGAGCAGACAGGGGCCTGTCAAATCTCCTGGGCCCCAATGCAAAATTAAAAAAAAGCTCCCACCTTCTATATGCCATTTATAATACTAGTTTTTCAGTGTGGCAGGTAACCTTGGGCAACTGAGGTTGCAGGACCCGGTAGCGTCTGTTATCTCTGCACCCCCTATAGCTACGTCCATGGGAGCAGGTAATATGCTTGGGATGTTCATTACAGCAAAGATCCCCACTCATGCACAGACTGGCTATCTGCCCTATTAGACTGCCAGCAGCTTTTGGATTCCTCCCGTGTCCTCTTTAGTTTTAAAACAGGGCACAGGATCAAATGAAACAATATATTTAAAAAAAAGGAAGCCGGCACCTGAGGGTGCTTCAAGCCTGAGAAAAAGCACCATTAGTGCGCTAGAAATGTGTAGCTTGTTTTATTGTTGATTTTATGTGAAAGGAAAAAGGTACTTTATCACTGAGATTTAACCCTCAGGTGCCGGATTCCTTTATTTTTACTATATTGGTTCATTTGATCCTGTGCGCCATTTTAAAACAAAAGTGGATTCTGCAGGAATCCAAAAGCTGTATCTACAACCGTGAGGGTCCATGGGAGCGCGCATCTTCAGTGTCTTTGTTAGCATGGCTGCATGGCTTGCTTAGCTCTATACTAAACTGGTGAGTTGTACCACGCAAAAGAACAACAGCTACAGGTGAGCAAGACCAGTAAAAAGTGCTGGCAACATTTTAAGTGTATTTTCTACACAAGGGAGAGCTTCTATCCTGCTTTGTGTCTTAACAGCACTACTTTCCTGATTTACTGGTCACAGTGACCAGGGCTTCTCCTGAGCCATACCCTGCATATTTTTTTAGCAATTGTCATTAGGAAGTACCACTTTCAACTGCTTTCAACTTGAATGGGTTTGTGAAAGAATACATACCACTTGAAATGTGCCTCATTTTTAAATGTTAGAGCCACAAATTTTAATGTATTTTATTGATATTTTTTGTGATAGAGTAGAAAACTAGAAAGCAGAAAAGTAGTGAAATAGAAAGTATTTGTGAAGTGTAAAGAAAATGTGTTTTTCCAAATTAAAAACTGAAAAAAGTATGTTGTGCATACATTTTAAGCTCCCTGTACTCTGATACCCATAAATAAAATTCAGTGTGACCAATTAACTTCAAAAGTCACCTAATTAGTAAATAGAGTACATCTGTTTGTAATTTAATCTAAATAGAACTACAGCCATTTTTGGAAGGCATTAAGGTTTTGTTGGAGAACATTAGTGAACAAACAGTATCATGAAAATCATGAAACACAACAAATAGCTTAGAGATAAAGTTGCGGCAAAGTATATTGCAGGGCTAGGTTTAAAAAAATATAGCATGAATTCTAAATATCTCATGGAGCACTCTTCAATCCATCATTCATAAATGGTATGACACAACTGCTTACCTACCGAGACTTGGCCGTACACCTAAACTGACAGCCCAGAGGACTAGTTAGATAAGCAGCCGAGTGGACCAGGGATACACTGTAGGAGCTGCAGAGTTCTACAGCGCAGATGGGAGAATCTGTCCACAGAACAACTATTAGTTATGTTCTACAGAAATCTGGCCCTTACAGAAGGGTGACATGGAGAAAGCCCCTTTTGAAAGCAAGCTACAAGTCATCCCTTTTTCCGTTTGCAAAATTCTCACCTCTTAACAAAAAATGAATAATCCCATTTAGGACTAACACCTCTCTTACTCCAAGGTAGGCAGCATATTTGGTACATTTTCTACATAGATTGTAAGGCCAAAGAAAAAAGACATTCATCCAGTTCAGCCTATTGCCCCATAGTGTCGATTCAGAGAAAATCAAAAAACCCATGAGGTAAAAGTCAATTTTCCTCATGTTAGGGAAAAAAATTCCTCAATCCAATTACAATCTGGCAATCAGAATAAATCCCTGGATCAACGACCATTCTCCAGATCCCTAGTCACTATAACTTCATATATACTTGTGCTCTGGAAATGCATCCAGATCCTTTTTGAACTCTGATAGTAAATCCACCATGAAAAGTTCCTCTCCCAGAGTTCCACAGAGTCACTGCTCTTACAGTAAAGAATCCCTTTCTAGGTTTATGTAGAAACCTTCTTTCCTCCAGACGTAGGGGATGCCCCCTTGTTCTAGAAACAATCCTGGGTATAAATAGATCTTGGGAGAAATCCCTATATTGACCGTTGATATATTTATACATATTTATTATGTCACTCCAAACCAGTCTTCTCTAAACTAAACAACCCTAATCTTGCTAATCTTTCTGGGGACTGTAGTACACCCAGTCCTTTTATTATTTTGCTGCCCAAATTCGAAACTATTCAATCTCTACAAATTTACTGTGCACTGATGCCCAAAACTGTATACAGTATTCCATGTGTGGTCTGACCAGTGATGTTTATAATGTGAGAACAATGTTCTCATGTGCATCTCTGCCCCTTTAAAATATATCCCATGATCCTATTTGCCTTGACAGCAGCTGCCTGACACTGGCTGTTACAATTAAGTTTATGGACCAATAAGATTTCCAAGTCCTTCTCCATGTCACTTTTACCCAGATGTTTTGTGTTTAATAAGTAATCATGGAATGGATTTTTCATTTCCATGTGCAATACCTTGTATTTATCTGTGTTAAAACTCATCTGCCACTGCTTTGTTGAGGCCTCCAACATATCCAGATCCATTTGTAATAGAATATTATCCTCTATTGCGTTAATTACTTTACACATCAAAAAACGTATTGTAGTCCGCTCACCTGGTAGATCTTGAGGGAACGCCAGGACAGTCATGAAGAAGCCTCCATATAAAAGTATAGAAAAGGAAAAAGTCCAGCATAGCCTCGTATCCAAAGATAAAATATTCCAAAACTTTATTATAACACTTTTAAAATTCCAACATGGTTCTCATGGTATAAATGATCGCCGACACGTTTCGGAGAAACACTTCATACTCATGGCATGACAATTTTAAAAGTGTTATAATAAAGTTTTAGAACATTTTATCTTTGGATACGAGGCTACGCTGGACTTTTTCCTTTTCTATAAATTACTTTACACAGTCTAGTTTCATCTCCAAATATTGATATCATACTGTGCAATTGTCACGAGGTGGAATGCAAGTGTGTAACCTACGGGTCACCTTGAAAAATAGAGATGCAGACCATGCCAGGGAGCAGAGTTTAAGAGCCCACCAGTTTTCACCAGAGCCTGCCAAAGGGCCAGACAGACTTAGCTGCAGGGAAGCCTCAGGTCGCTATCCCTGGCATGGCTACTCGCGGTGACAGCCAAAAGGCCCAGGCCTAGAACCAGCAAGGCAGACAGAAGTGTAGCAGAGAAACTGGCAGGCAAGAGGTTAATAGCCTAGGTGTGGCAGGTACAGCAGGAGTGAGCACAGGTCAGAATCACAAATGGACACCAACAAACTGGCACAGAGCAGGGTAAGAAAGTTGCCACTGGCGCACCACTGATACGTGGGCTCTTTAAATCTTCCCTAGGAAGGAAGTCAACAAGCAGCAGCAGTGAGCAGCGCAGGAGCGCAAAGAGGTGAGTAGGTGCCAGCAGGGCACTCAGTAAAGGGAACGTAAACAGGAGTGCACTCACTGTCCAGAGTTAGGACCGTGACGCATACCGTGACAGAACTCCAAGCCCTTTAAACTCCTTCCTTTGGGCATGCTCAATTCCCGGGTAGGGAGTGGGGCAACCACATCCGCCTCGGTCTCCCAAGAACTATCTTCAGAAGAGACATCTTGGCAGTCCTGGGAAAATTTTTTGTCAAATCCGAAATCCAAACAAAAAAAAATGAAGAACATGTTCTATAATCTGTTGGAAAATGGCAGGTTATAGTACCGTTCAATGTGGGCCAGAATACCAATCGCAAAATCCAGAAAAAATATAAAAAAAAAAGATTGTATAATACTGGTTGGATTTGAATACACCCAGTATTTAACCCTTTCCCATCTGTATATATATACAGTATCCCACAAAAATAAGTACACCCCTCAAATTTTTGCAAATATCGTTTTATATCTTCTCATGGAACAACACTGACGATATGATACTTCAATAGCCATGTGTTGAGTTATTTTTAGGGCATACCATATGTACACTGTTTTAAAAGCTGTACACCAACTACTTTACATTGTATCAATGTCTAAACTGCTGGCAACAAAAGTGAGTACACCCCTAAGTGAAAATTGACAAATTGTGCCCAACGTGTCAATATTTTGTGTGGTCACCATTATTTTCCAACATTGACTTAACTTCTCATCATGAACAGCATCATGGAGTTATTGGATGTTAGAGACCTTGTGCTCTTCCACCTTCCTTTTGAGGATGCCCCACAGGTGCTCAAAAGGCTTTAGGTCTGGAGACATGCTTGGACAGTCCAGAACCTTTACCCTGATTTTATTTAGCAAGACAGTGCTCGTCTTGAAGGTGTGTTTGGTAATGTGAAAACCAATTTCCGAAAGAAGGGGACAATGCTCTGCTACTGCATATGTTGGGGGATTATGTACCAACATACCTACTAGGGGGAGCCCTATATATCTAACTACCTACTGGGGGTGTTTTAATTTTTCCTTGAATTAAATTAAACTGTAACCCCTGAAATTACATATTGTAATACAGAAATGTATTTACACTATACCACCTAAAATATTCTAACACACTGCGCTCCCAGAAATTGATTAGACTACACTGATGTAGACAGTTATAAATGGTCTGATGTGCCACTTGGGTGCCTCTCACCTCCCTACAATGAAGTGGTCATCAGTGTGTGATGTAGCCACTGGATGTCCACTTCTTTGCCTTTCTGTGCCTCTCTGTATCTTTGATGTAACCTGCTGTTGACACACTGCGATCCTGTATGCTCAGTGGGCACTTTCATCTGAGAGCATCCTGCTTGAAGCTTCGCAATGGCAAGGTACTGATGATCAATTGTAAGATGTCTTGATCTCATGATATCAAAATGAATAGTATGATGAGGGGAACAGTTTAAATGCCAATTCAAATTGATCCCTTAAATTTATTGGGTAATTCAGGAAGCAAACACCTGTTCTGAATTCTGCCATTGGACATGTACATCGTAAAGTTAAGAGCTGTTCTTATTTAGTGCATTTAAAAATTTGTTCAAGAAATGTTATATTCATCCTGAAATTTCAGCTAAAATATATACATAACTTTGTGAGTAGTGTATTTTACTGCCTTTATTACTGCCCTCTGAGTGTTTAAATTGAAGCAGATGAAGGAGGGGATGGCACCCTCTTAACACTGGGATTGTGTAGCTTCACAGGTTGTTCAAAGGTCCACCCTGAGTAGTAGCATTTAATTATAGATGTATAGTAAACACATTTCACAGATATGATCAGGAAAGTATTAACACATTCAAAGAAAACACTGACCTTAGAATGGATGTAGGGCGTTTATAAGAAGTGTGCCCTACATTTCTCAGTTTTGGGAAAAAAATAATAATCAGCGTGTGTAGACTACAGACATTCTGTCTATGAGGTTTCCACATAAACACATATATTATAGTATATATATATATATATATATATATATATATATATATATTATATATATATATAGTGGCAGAGCGACCTCAGGTGGTCACATTTCTCTGCCACTAATTGGCATACAGCAGCTGACCTGCAAGATATGTGCCACTGAGGTGCCTGGCCTCCGTGGGAGCTTATTATGGGCTGACTTTTTTGGAACGGCTGTAGTGTTGGGTGGGAGGCCATTTCTCCATTCCAGGCCAAGCATTGACAGATCTCTGAAGACCTATTAAAGCTTGTTGCTCCAGCCACCAAAGGAGTGTGGTTGGCTACCAAAAGTTGGAAGCAATGTCTGAGTCGAGGAAGAAGCTCTAGCCCTCAAGACTTAAAAAAGCCTGTAACAGTAAGAAAATTGGGTACTTTTGTGAACCATTTTTTTTGTGGTGCTGGGTGGTAGGCCTAGACCATTGATAGTTAGACTCTATTTAGTTAGTGGCCAAACGACCTAGAATTTATTTTGCTTATGTTTTGATGTACTGTTCTCTTCTAAGAAAAAAGGGCTGTCTGGGGCCCTTTTTTTAAAAAATTACAACCTTGTGAAATTTTTGAGTGACCTAGGGTTGTCCCATTCTGCTTCCCAAAAGTAGCGACCCTGCGACCAAAACTGACCCCCAAAACTGGCCAAGAGGGGCGGGCTGGATGAAAATGATTTTCTAAACACTATATATGTATAAATTTTATTTTTGTTTTTACATTTTTTGGGATTATTTGCTACTTTTGACACAGCAGCATGCAACTCATGAACAAAGTCCAGTGTCATAAGTAGAGAAAAGGGCGAATTTCTCGAAATTCGGTTTCGCCCCAATTTGCCAAATTTTCCCCGAAAAAAAATTTAATTTCGTTTCCAAAAATTACTTGGGGAAAAAAAATCATTTTAAAAGAACAGCTATTTCCAGGCTGCACAGGGGCCTGCAGGGTGCAATGGGAACTTTTCCCAGGGTTTTAAAATTTTTGCAGAGGGACTTGGTTTGGTCTTTATACAATGTTTGTTTTAGTATGCCACGCACTTTGACTGCCGCCCCCTTTAGAATCGCTTCATATAAAAATTCCCCTGGGCACTTAAGGGGAAAAACGGGCCAAAAAAAACTGAAGGGGGAATTTGCCTGATAAATTTCATGGGCCGTTGACAGCGGAAAAAAACAAGCGGGAGGGCTGGGTGGAAAATTAGTGACAAAATTGTGGAGGTGACGGCGGCAGCCACAGCGCATGGGGTCAGAGGGGTTGGCACAATGACTTTCCCTGGAGGTGGCAAAAAAAGGAGTAGGGCCAAAAGGAAGGCACAGGGGACCAGTGGGGGAGTTGACGGCATAACAGCAGCAGCACAGAGGAGGTCAGACATTTTTGCACAAGGGAAAAGGGTTTTAGGTCCCGGTAGCCACGCCCCCCTCCCCCCTTTGAGGTCAGACATGGCACAATGACACGGGGGTGTAGTTCAGGGGCAGCACCCAAACAGCCATGAGGTCAGCCCAGTGGCATTTTTGACAAAAGGGTGTAGGTCAGGGCAGCACCACGCACAGCATGGGGTTTAGCCCAGTGGCACAATGACATTCTGGAGGGGGAAAAAACAGGAGTAGGCCACAGAGTGGGGAAAAGGGACACAGTGTTGGGTTCAGGGCAACAGCCACAGCACAGCATGAGGTCGGACAGTGGCAAAATTGCACATTTGTGTGGGTCAGGGACAGCAGAAAGGCAGAGGTGGGGACAGTGGCACAATGACACAGTGTGTGGGTCACGGCACCCCCAACACAGCAGCATGAGGTCGGGAACGTGGCACTTTGGAAAGAGTGTAGGCCCACGGCAGCGGGCCCATGAGGTCGACAGGGGCAAAAAATGACATTTGTAGGTGGCAAAAATTTGGAGTAGGCCACAGAGGGGCACAAGGGCCAAAGAGTGGAGGTGACCTTTGGGAAGCAGCTTTGAGGTCAGACAGTGGCAAAATTTCCCTTTCCCTGGGGGTTGGCAAAAACGGGAGTAGGCCACAGAGTGGCCAATGACAGAGATTTGGGGGGGACGGCGGCACAGCATGAGGCCCAGACAGTGGCACAAGGGACATTCGGGGAGGTGGAAAAAAAAACGGGGAAAGGCCACAGAGTGGCACAATGACACAGTTTCTAGGTCACGGCAGCGGCCACAGCAGCAGATGAGGCAGACAGTGGCACAATCACTTTTCTGGGGGTTTCCCAAAAAAGAGTAGGCCACAGAGTGGCACAATGACAGAGAGGGAGGTGAGGGCGCAGGGAGCAACGGGCATGGGGGTTCAGGATTTGGCACAATGCACGGGTTTTGGATTTCATAGCACCCGCAACAACGGGCAGCATGGGGTTCAGACATTTGGCAAAAAGACGAGGGGTGGAGGGGGGGGCAATACCGCCCTTTGGTTTAAAGGGGGGGTTGGGCAATGGAAAAAACGTCAGCAAAAGGGTGTGGCTTTCAGGCGGGGGCGGCAACGGGAATAGTGGCTGGGCAGGTATTTTAACCCAAACTCATTTCTCACAGTTTGGGTTGGAAACATGGCTGATTTGGGTTTGAACGCCTAAGGCTTGGTTTGGAAACCCTTTGGCCGACCCAAGGCCCTGATTCATCTTGACAAAGGCCCTTCCCCCAACATTTTCCAGGGAAAAGGGGGTTCCCCCTTGGGGTAACGATAGCCTCCCCCCCGCACTGAACACCTCCCTTGATGAAACACTACTGGCCACTGCAAAAATCGGCAAAATTGCGGCCAAATTGCGGCCACATATCCAGTTTGGCTGCCAAGTAGTCCAAACGGTTCTTCTAACGGGGGGGCAAGCTGTCCCCAAATAGGCCACGACCCCGGGTTTGGGTTTAGGGGCTGCTCCAGGTCCTGCTGCTGCTGGCGCTGCCCCCTCACTAGGCGGGGGAAGGAAGCGCCAATCATGACTCCAACTTAGGTTTGTGCTGAGGGAGCTGGTACTGCTCCCGCCCCCCCCCAAATTCCCCCCGCAGCCCCGGCAGTAGTACGTGGGGCGCTGAAGAACCCCCCGGCAACCTTTTCAGAGGAGGGAAGATGCCGCACATCCTGACTTCGGAGGATTTCCCTATAGTATTTGAGTTTGTCCTCCCTTCAAAAAGCCCTTTGGGAAAAAACTCCCCTTTTGGACCCGGGGCAGGGTCCCAAAAGGAAAGGAGAGCCCGAATCATCCCTCTGCCGGGGCTGGGCTATTCGGCTGTCACTAGCCAGAAATTTAGCATGCTGCGGGCCCCTTGCCCCAAGGGGACTCCGAGGGGTCCCTGCCTCCAAACCCACTGTATACTGCCACGGGGCTTGGGGGGTCTCGCTTCCCTCTTCCTCATCTCCACTACCTTTTCCCCCAGCTGCTCCTGCCCCCTCCTCTCTTTCCCTTGGGGGGAAAATTTCCCCTCATTTCACCAGGGCAAAAACCTTTTTGCTCCAAAAAACCTCCTCCTCCTCCTCCATTTTAGTCCCCCCCGGATTTATGTGGCCCGAGATGTATCCCACGTTTTCCGTCCCCTCCCGACAGATTTTTTTAGCATCTGTTCCAGGGGCATGAAGCAGTGGGGAAAGACGGGTTTTTCATTTCCCGTTTGTTTTGGCGATTGACAAATAAAAGTGGCCTCCCCGAAAGGGCCCCCAACAAACGGCAGGGGTCCCGCAAGAAACTGCCACTTGGGTGACATCAAAGTTACACAGGGGGGTACTCCTTTCCGCCTGGGAAACAACAAAAAAAACCCTTTTTGGCCTTTCTTTTTTAAAACAGTCGGGCCAAAAATGTGCAGGGTGGAATTCCAACGGGGGGAAAATCGCATTTCAGAGTGTGTTTGGGGGAAAGGCCCTTTCTGCCTCTGCAACTCATGAGGGTTTTCCTGGGTTTTTTGGAGTGGATGAAAAGGGATGCCTTTTTTGAAATTTTAGAAGAAATCGGTGGGAAAACTTCAGGGAACCCTTTTTACAACTAGATTGAACACTTTCCCATGCAGGGCGATGGCCATTTCCCTCCTCGGGGCAGCGGGACACCATGTTACTCCCCTTGCCCCTCAACCCTGTTTCCAATTTTTCAGTTGGCGCGGGGAAAGCCAACCTCGATTTTCTTGTTTGCATGACGGGGAGCAGGGTTCCCCCTCCCGGGAAATTCGTTCCCGAGGCCAGCCAGGTGTAAACTGCGTGCCCCCGCTTTGCCCTACACATGTTTGGGTTTTTTGGGCAATTTCTTGTGGAAGGCTTTAGATGGTGGTGGTGGAAAGGGGGAGGAGGAGGCGGACATTGGCGCAAAGGGCCGCAGTTTGACAGCGTGGGGAGGAAAGCGCTGTTTTTCCCGTCCAAATTTGTTTTTTTGGTTTTTC
>JAODAL010027674.1:0-54547 GCA_025379985.1 Phyllomedusa bahiana | reverse complement strand
GGGCCCTCCAATGGGGGCACATTTTAAAGTGAAAAAAACATTCTGTCACTCAATAGTGATCAGAACATCTGTATGCTAGTCTGCATTGATTTACAGTGCCTTTTGAAAGTATTCGGCCCCCTTGAACTTTTCAACCTTTTGCTACATTTCACGCTTCAAACATAAAGATATAAAATTTGAATTTTTTTGTGAAGAATCAACAACAAGTGGGACACGATTGTTAAGTGGAACGAAATTTATTGGATATGTTAAACTTTTGCAAAAAAAAAAAAAAAAAAGAAACTGAAAAGTGGGGCGTGCAATATTATTCGGCCCCTTTACTTTCAGTGCAGAAAACTCCCTCTAGAAGTTCAGTGAGGATCTCTGAATGATCCAATGTTGTCCTTAATGACTGATGATGATAAATATAATCCACTTGTGTGTAATCAAGTTTCTGTATAATGTAACAACTGCTCGTGATAGTCTCAGGTTCTGTTTAAAGCGCAGAGAGCATCATGAAGACCAAGGAACACACCAGGCAGGTCCGTGATACTGTTGTGGAGAAGTTTAAAGCTGGATTTGGATACAAAAAGATTATTCTCAAACTTTAAACATCCCAAGGAGCACTGTGCAAGCGATCATATTGAAATGGAAAGAGTATCAGACCCCTGGAAATCTACCAAGACCCGGCCGTCCTTCTAAACTTTCATCTCAAACAAGGAGAAGACTGATCAGAGATGCAGCTAAGAGGCCCATGATCACTCTGCATGAACTGCAGAGATCTACAGCTGAGGTGGGAGAGTCTATTCATAGGACAACAATCAGTCGTACACTGCACAAATCTGGCCTTTATGGAAGAGTTGCAAGAAGAAAGCCATTTCTCAAAGATATCCATAAAAAGTCTCATTTAAAGTTTGCCACAAGACACCTGGGAGACACCAAACATGTGGAAGAAGGGGCTCTGGTCTGATGAAACCAAAATCCAACTTTTTGGCCACAATGCAAAACGATACCAACCAAAATTGTACTGGATATATATATCCAGTACAATTTTATTTGGTCTTCTGCAAGAAGTTTCACGTGAGTGCGGCTGCTTTAGAAGTACAGCTTCCAGCACGTGGTTTGCCTTTTTTCTTTCTTTCTTTTTTTTTTTTTTTTTTTTTTTTTGTGAATGATTCTTTTTTGTTTGTTTTTGTGAACCTCAGCTTTATTTGAATAACTTTTTATTATCCTTTTATTATTTCATAAGGAATATTTGTTTCGCTTAATATGACTCATTTGTAAATTGGTTTTATGGGGCAGCAAAATTGGATAAACACTTTAAGGAAAAGAATGGCGAAATCACCCTATAAATACTTCTACAAATAATCTTTAAATCAATAAATTAAACATCATATTTATCTAATTGTACTCATTCTTGTATTTTTTTAAAGTAAAAGGGAATCCAGACAACATCAATAGGTGAAAAATTATAGATCAGTGTGAATCCAAGTGTTCAAGGTGGCCAGTGGTCTCAGTGATCACTCTCCCATCCGCCTAATATTAAGGCTGGGTTCAAACATTGCATTTAAGTTGTATTTTTCAACTGCATTAAAAAACGCAAACAACAAAAAAAGCATGGGCTTTTACTCAGTTCTTGACTGGGCCATTTCCCCCCCTTCCTGACCAGGTATATTTTCCTTTTCCTCAGTACACACCGGTTTGAGTGATATAACACTTTCTTGTCCTCGCTTATTCTACCAATTTATTTCTCCCTTTTTCCATGATATGAAAGGCTTTATTGTTCCGTAATTTTTACCTTTAGGTTTTTTTTTTTTTAATATGAGATAAAATAATTTTTTTTTAAACTTTTTTAATGGTACATGTTGCTCTAAAATAAGTTTTGCAATTGTTTCACTTTTCCATTATGGACATTTTATATAAAGGTAATTTATTTTTTAGGGTCGGGCAAAAGTTACTTTTTGAGCGTTGGGTTTTATTTTATAATGGGGAATAAGAAGTGTTCAAAAACGAAATAAAGCAACATCAAACGCAGTTTTGGGGAAAATATATTTTATTACCCTTGCCTAAAATTTTTAAAGCTAATAAGTGTGGTCAGAATCCCTTTAATATCTCATTCACTAAGGGCGACATGTGTGAACGGAGCTGTGGCAATTTTCTGATGTCAAAAAGCTTTAGTAGCCCTGTTCTATAGATGTATAAACAGTCGCACCAAAAATTTGGCACAAAAAGCAATGGGACACTTTTTAAATGTGCCAAACTTAGGGCATCTGGGGCATGCCCCAATTCAAGGATTGACACATTTATAAAATCTTTGATGCCAAATATAGAGCAAACATTTAAAAACACCCAAACCCAGGGAAAAGGTGGTGCCTGAGCCAACTTTGGTATTGGCTCTACACTGCCCTATGTATGACCTGCAGAAGAACAGCCAGACCAGGTAAGGGGGTGCCTGACCCAGACTTGTGGTTTGGGGCTCTACACCCCGTAATTAGACTGCAGGAACGCCAGACCAGGGTAAAGGTGGGCCTGCCCCGACTTTGAGGGCTCACATTTCCCTGATGTTTACTTGCAGAAGAACAGACCAGGGTAAAGGGGTGCCTGAGCCAACTTGTGGTATTGCTCTAAAACGCCTGTATGTATGACCTCAAAGAAAAACCAACCAGGGTAAAGGTGTGCCTGAGCCAAAATTGGGGTTTTGGCCCCACACCCCTATTTATGACCTGCAGAAGACACCAGACCGGGGTAAAGGTGGGCCTGACCAACTTGGGGTTTTTTGGCTCTACACGCCCGTGTATGACCTGCAGAAGAACGGGGAACCGGGGTAAAGGTGTTGCCTGAGCCAATTTTGGGGTTTTTTGGCCAACACGCCTGTATTATGACCTCAGAAAACACCAACCAGGTAAAGGGGCCTACCAGAACTGGGAAAATTGGCTCTACACTGCCCTGTATGTATGACCCCCAGAAACACCAAACCCCGGTAAAGGTGGTGCCTGACCAGATTTGTTATTGGTCACACTGCCCGAAAATTAACCTCAGAAAACCGCCCAGGAAAGGGTGGTGCCTGAGCCAGACTTGGGGTATTGCCTCCCTCCCTGTATGAATGATCAGAAGAAAACCGGGGAAAAGGGGTTCCCCTGAGCCAGACTTTGGTATGTCTACCTGCCCGTAGTATGACCTCAGAAGAACGCCGACCGGGGAAAAAAGGTGGTCCCGAGCAAGACGGGGTTTTTTTGGTCTACACGCCCGTATTATGACCGCAAAAAAAACAAAGGGGTCATAACCATTTGGAATTCAACACGCCTTAAAACGAAGAACTGGCCCAGGAACTTTCTGAAAAATGTCCCCTGGTTTTACTGAACCCTTGGATTTTCCTAGATTTTTTAAAAAAATGTCTCCCTGCCAGTAAACCGAAAAAGACATTAAAACTTTTCCCCGGTGTTGCAACCCGTATTCAACAGATTTTTTTTAAAAAAACGTAACTTTTTCCCCCTACTAACAACCCAAAAAGTCAACCCTAGCATATTAACGATAAATTTTTTTCTATGGACCAAAGGAACACCTCAAATGAACATTAAACATAAGGTTGTTTTTTTTTTTTGTTGTTTTTTTCTTTTTATTTATATACACTACTTACAAAAAGATTAGGATATTTGGCTTTTGACTGAAATATTACAGTAAACATAAATTTTTTTTCTTTTTTTTTTAAATGCGCTAAATGAAACCATCTCTTCCCTTTAGATGTACATGTAAAACTGTTCATTGTTTTAGGTCTTTTTGCACAACTTGCTGCTCAACAAAATCTTAATGGCAAAATTCTCAATAGGTGTTTGATCCCTGAGTCGCCCAATAAATTTAGGGGATCAATTTGAATTGGGTTTTAAACAGTCCTCCTCATCCTGCTGTTCACAATTTGTCCATTTTCACTTAGGGATGTACTCACTATTGTTGCCAGCAATTTAGACATTGATGGCTGTGTGTTGAATTATTTTGAGGGCGCACCAAAATTTTCACGTTTTTACAAGCTGCACTTTTACTACTTTTTCATTTTATCAAAGTGTCAAACTTTATTTCACCAACCCTTTTCACTAATCTCCCAAAAATTGGGGGAAACTCGCAAGAGAACAGAGAGTGACTTTTGATCACTAAATTTCATTTTGCCCAAAACAAAAAACTTTATCATTTTCCTTATCTTTTTTAAACACTAAAACTAAACTTTTTTATTATAACTCTTAAACCCCTATACACACTATTTAAAAACCTGAAACTTTCCCCCCAACCCCACATTTAAACCCTTTTGCCTTTTTGAAAAAGAGGAAAAACCCTTCCCCTTTCTATTATAATCGGTGAACCCCCCCTATTTAAAAGGGGACCTATATCTAAGCAAAGTATAGCTTCAGTAAGGGGGTCCCAACCTCTACTTGGGCAGTCGTCCCAATCTCATGAACACCGAACAAAAATAAGCCCCCTTTGTGAAACCCCCTGCACAGCGACACTTTTTAAACAAGGTGAGAAAAATCAACAATTTTAAAAGGGCAAAATTTTTCTGACCCTCGCCGACAAATTTTTGCCAGCTAACCTGGGGTTTATAAGGCAAGGGTTCCTAAATTTGCTATAGATATAAGGCTCTCCTGTTAATAGGTGGTGTTCCACCAGACTTGATCGTAGAAAGGGAGTTATTCCCTCTTTCAGAAGCAAAAAGGGTTAAATGCTGAGGTGAGAGATCAGGTTTTTAAATAGTGTGTATAGAGGTTATGAGTTATCTATAATAAAAGTTACGTTTTAGTGTTTAACAGATAGAGAACTGATAGAGTTTACGTTTGCCTACGGCAAAATAGTAAATATAGAAATCTTCAGTGTTGTCCCATGAAGAGATACAATACAATATTTACAAAAATGAGAGGGGTGTACTTTCGTGAGAAACTCTGTGTGTGTATATATACTGCTCACAAGTTTGGGATATTTGGCTTTTGGTTGAAATTTCAGGATGAAACTTTCTTGAACATTTTTTTTAATGCACTAAAAGACCATCTCTTCCCTTTAGATGCACACGTCTAACTGTTCAATGTTTCAGTACTTTTTGCACAACTTGCTGATCTCTAAGGCCGTGTTCACACGGCTTATTCACGGCGGATTTGTGAGCCGGATTGCGCTCACAAATCCGGCGTGAATAAGGGGCGGGGCCGGAGCGCGGCGGGGGCGCCGCTCCCCGGCCCCATAGACTGTCATTATCTACGGTGCGTACGCGCCGTAAATAATGTGCATGTCACTTTCTCCCCCCGCGGCGGATTCGCCGAGCGGGGAGGAGCGACGGAATCCACTGTTCGCTATGAGAGCAGTGGATTACCGTAATTACTCCAACGGATTGGAGCCGTACTGCAGCACAAATCCGGCGCGCAGTACGGCGCCAATCCGCGGACAAATAAGCCGTGTGAACGAGGCCTAACAAGGAGCTTAATGCCAAAATACACAACAGGTGTTTGATCCCTGATTCCCCCACTGAATATCTTCAGTGCTGTCCCATGAGAAGATATAATACAATATTTACAAAATTGTGATGGGTGTACTCACTTTTGTGAGATACTGTATGTTTACAACTTCCCCGCTCTTTCTTCTTTTTATCTCCAACGTTCTTTTGATCATAATTTGTCCCAGATTTCAATTAAATCTCAGAAATATATAACAAAATCTTTTGTGTCTCCCTGGAGATCAGCAATGTTCCTTTTCATAACTTTCCTGTGTCTGACTGTAAGACATATGGCTGCAGCAGGAGCCTCCCCCCTCCCTCCTTCACACCATAACCTGTCTGCAGTAATAGAAAAAGATGGTCGACCTCCACCCCTTTGGTAAGCCATGCCCGTCAGTCATTCACCAGCTGAAAAAGGAACAGATCCGCAGATTAACCCTTGTCTTTTCTTCAGGAAATTCTACAAAAACTGTCTGTTTTAGGGAAATGCTTAAATCCTGTAAACTTCACAACACTGTGGGCAAATGTATCTCCTGCTTACTTATACCATTCATTTCTAAGTTCTGTGTTCCTTTATCTTCAGTTTTTCAATGCCGCTAAAATGAAGTGTAATTTATCATCTACAAGTTTTCCAGGTATATTTGCTGTTTATTCAGTCATTTTCTTTTCATTTACAGAACTCCCTGACAAGATATGCCCCTTTGGCTAATGACTCTCAGGCTCGCAGTGGAGCTAGGTTTCATACCTCTTGTGACAAGAGGTATATTATCAAAACTATTACAAGTGAAGACGTGGCTGAGATGCACAACATCCTAAAGAAGTACCACCAGGTAAGACCAGGATGTGCCAAGACATGGAGCTATAGAGCATGCAGGCTGTGATTCTGTGGCAGGATATGCTGAACCCTGTGTAGATGTTTTGTGAGGGCCCTCACACACCAGTCCTGGATACAGAATTTTCCTGGAGCTTCTTGATATACTGTGGTACAATTGCTACATTTTGAGATATTACATGTTATGTCAATAAACCATACATCATTTACTAGTTAGATAGAATATAATGTGATGATCATGTTCAACTTATTTCCGTGTAGTAGTGATTTTTGTGACTTATTAATTTTGTAATAATTTTGGATAGCTGAGACTGCAAAGTCTTGTACCAGATGGGGTAGAGGTGATTTACAAGGGTGTATGTAACATAGAGGCAACTACAGTTGAAACCAGCAGTTTCCATCCACCATATCAAAAGCCCCATCTACATGTTTTTCTCACTATCTGACATGAAATCAGAATAAACCTTCCCCGTTTTAGGTCAATTAGGAACCAAAATTATTCATATTTGCCAAATACCAGAATAATGAGAGGACATTTTTTAAAGGCATTTTTATTACTTTCTGCAAAGTCAAAAGTTTACATACATTTCATTAGTATTTGGTAGCATTGCCCTTAAACTGTAGGACTTGGGTCAAACATTTTGGGAATCTTTCCACAAGCTTCTCACAATAGTTGGTAGGAATTTTGGCCCATTCCTCCCGACAGAACTGGTATAACTGAGCCATGTTTGGAGGTCGCCTTGCTCACACCTGTCTTTTCAGCTTTGCCCATAAATTTTCAATGGGATTGAGATCAGGGCTTTGTGACGGCCACTCCAAGACATTCACTTGGTTCTCCTTAAGCCACTTTGTAACCGGTTTGGCAGTAGCTTCAGGTGATTGTCCATTTGTGAAACCCATTTCCACCCAAGCTTTATCTTCCTGGCTGATGTATTGAGATGTTGCTTCAGTATTGCCACATAATCTTCATTCCTTATGATGTAATCTATTTTATGAAGTGCACCAGTCCCTCCTGCAGCAAAACAACCCCACAACATGATGTCTGCCACCCCTGTGTTTCTCAGGTGGGATGGTGTTCTTAGGCTTTCGAGCTTCTCCCTTTTTCCTCCAAACATAACGATGGTCATTATGGCCAAACAGTTAAATTTTTATTTCGTCAGACCACAGGACATGTCTCCAGAAATGTTGGTTTTTGTTCCTTTGTGCATTTGCAAACATTAATCTGGCTTTTATATGTTTCTTTTGGAGTAATGGCTTCTTCCTGGCAGAGTGGCCTTTCAGCCGATGTTGCTACAGTACTCGTTTCACTGTGGATAATGATACAACCTTACCAGATTGCACCAGCATCTTCACAAGGTCTTTTGCTTTTGTTCTTGGGTAGATATGCACATGTCAAACCAAAGCAAGTTCATCTTTGAGACACAGAACCTTCCTGAGCAATATGATGGCATTCCCATCTTGTTTGTACTTGTGTATAATTGTTTGTGCAGAGGAACGAGGCCCCTTCAGGTATCTGGAAATTACACCCAAGGCTGATCCAGACTTGTGCAAGTCCACAATTCTTAGTGTTAATTAATTTAACTGAGATCGGCAAAAATCGAGATTGAATCAATTTTCAATATTTTTTTTTTTAGAAAATCATTTTAATTTTTCGATCCAATCGTCATTTCCCATTAAAGTCAATACACAGTGAAAATGGTGCAACGTGTCAATCGCGTTTTTTTTACACTATTTTACCAGGAAGAATCGGAATGATCAAGATCGAGAAACCTGTAAAAATCGACTAGTCCTGATATCTTGGCTGATTTCTTTAGACTTTCCCAGGATGTTACACACAGAAGCAGTGTGTTTCTGGTATGAATTAAAGTAAATTCACAGGTGTGTTTCTAATTAACACAGATGTTGCCAATAAACTTATCAGGAGCTTCCAAAGACATGACATCATCATATGGGCTGTCCCAAATTGTTTAAAGGCATAGCAATCCTAATGCATATAAACCTTTGACTTTGCAGAAAGTAATAAAAATGCCTTAAAAATTTTCTCATTATTCTGGCATTTGGCAAATGTGAATAATTTTGGTTCCTAATTAACCTAAAACGGGGAAGGTTTATTCTGATTTCATGTCGAATAGTTTGACAGACATGCATATGTGTCTTTTTATATAGTATATGTAAACATCTGGTTTCAACTGTATATGACTGTCATAATTGATATCATTTTCAATGCTATTAGTTGACAACTACTTTATTAATAACTTCTATCTGCGGAAGGAACTCCATTGGTCAAGAGGCTACAGTATATAACTTTTGGGAAAAAATATAGCAGCCATTGAAATAAAATAACACTAAAATCCCATGACAATCCAGTGGAGAAGCTCTGACGAGTCTTGGTCTTTATTTTCTAGTGGCTAGCACGTGATCACTGGAGTCAATCAGTGGCCTCAGAAACCACACACCACACTATTGGCATTACTGTCATTTTTTTTTTTACACTGCCTACTTTAATGTTTTCTTTGTTTTTAAAGTTGGATAACCCCTTTAACAAGTAAGGGGGTTGGTTTCTATCCCAGGAGTCATGGAACTGGGTAAGCTAACATCAGAGCCTTCTCTTCTGAGTGGCAAATACTGGCAGCCCAATGGTGAGCCCTGGTTGAAATATGCTGTGGGACCCTCCACTCTTCTGTGTTTACCTTCACAAGTGGTTATTATTTTGGTCACTATGCATCATTAGTGTAATATGAAGCAACTTGGTGGATGGTCTTGAATATTAGTCTATTGGTTAGTGTACACACCTCTTATGCATCTGCATGGTAACACACTACGGACAAGTCCTTTATAGTTTTATCCTGCTGTGTTCCTGTCACCCACTTTTCTAATTCTCTGTAAGCTACTGAATGTATGATAGCAAGAAGAGATGAAATGGTGTGTGAAACAACAGCAAAAAAATATTCCAGCAAAAACGGGGATTGAAAAAAAGTTATAAAACTCTTCTTTTATTTAGAAATGCATTAAAAAAAAACGCTGCATCTACAAAAATTTACTGTTGACGCGTTTCAGGCGTGTGCCATTAATCATAACAATTGAACAAAATGCGTTTTGTAGATATGATGCTGCGTTTTTTTTAAAGACTCGGTGGGTCAAAAGCAAATTGAGGATATGTTACATCCAATAGAGGGCGCTTGAGCTTCTCAGCTCCTTTCCCATAATGCCTTGTGATATGCAGGTGCTTAGTGGAGGGCAAAAAGGCAATTCAAAACTCCACACGTCTATTTGGCGCTCTCCCCATGGAGAGAAATTCCCCTTTCTGAGCCACTCATTGCCTTCCACCCAGCCAGCCAGTATCGCTCTGCTCAGCACTGATGAGGGGCAAAACCCCGAGACAGCTGCTGTATGCAGAGGAGTCTTACTGGCTTGGCTAATATCCCTTTTGCTTTCTAAAGACTCAGTGGGTCAAAAGCAAATTGAGGATTCATTATATCCAATAGAGGGCGCTAGAGCTGCTCAGCTCCTTTCCCATAATGCATTGTGGTGTGCTGCATTTTTTAATGCATTTCTAAATAAAAGAAGAATGTTATAAAAAAACATTTTAATCCTACTTTTGCTGGAAAACTTTTTGCTGCTGTTTCTACAGTTCCACACTGATGAGGTGTGTCTCCCTGCAAATTCTGGGGACTCTGGAGAGGTGAACTGCCATTAAAGGGGTTTAGCCACGATCTATTGTTGACGTGGGATCCTCCAAAATGCTCATTTAATCACTTTTCTAAATATATGTCATCAAAAAAAGTGAAGCCTGTGAGATCTACAGCATTGCTTACATGCCCTTAGTTTTCTGACAGTTTACATTAGACACAACCAGGAGCTGATCTGGCCACGCTTGCATTGTTTGCACTTCTTATCTGATAGCAGGTGACATGAAGGAGCTTTGAAGGGACTGAGGAGAAAAATCCTGTGTTTTTTTGTGGAGAGAATCCACTGGTTGTAATGTTATTATCTGAGTAAACATGCAGATGCTCCCTGCTCAGCCCCCCTCCCTCTTCCCCTGCAGCTGTTTGTGGAATGAAAGAAGGCTGCCTGCTGAACTTATCTTCTTTCCTGAGCAGATAAGAGGGAGAAATAAAACGCATATAGCTTGTGCACAATACAGTTCTCCTCTGTGTATTAGCAAAACAATGTTTGCTCAACTACAGAGACTGAGTATCAGGAACGTGCATGGGAGGTGGAGTGATGACATCACAGAGGAGGTACTTGTTTTTTTAAACACAGAAACACAACGCCCCTTTTTCAGGTCTCAAGAGGGGAGTCTCAGCCTGTTAGGTGAGGAACTTCTTGGCAAAACCCCTTTAACTTTTTTACTCTCTGCTTTGAAATGCTGTGTGACTCTTTAACTCCTTAACGACCGCGCACCGTCTTTTGGCGTCAGCCGGAGCGGGTCGTTCGTCTGCAGCGACTACACCCGATCCCAGAGCATCCCCTGCAAGCAATGGGGAGCGGGGGAAAGCTCCGCAACCCGGTGCTTTAACCCTTTGATTGCGGCGGTGCGTCACCGCAGCGCATTCAAAGGGTTCCCCTGCTCTGTCGGGTGATCGGAACACCCGGTCACCCGACAGAGCTTGGGGAACAGCTGCACAGTCAGCCCTGAGGACCTAGAGTGGCCCCAGAGCTGTCTGTGTATGAAGCCAGTGATCAGGCCAGCCTGTGTGCTGTCCTGATCACTGCCTGTGTCAAAGTGACACAGATTAGAATGTATTAGCATATATGAATATGCTAATACATTACGAAGTGTAAAAAAAAAATTTAAAAAATTAAAAAAAAATGTAAAACAGTTCTCCCTTCATGGGAGTCAAAAAAACCAGAAAAAGTGTAAGAAAAAAGGATAAAAAAATAAATAAATAAATAAAATAAAAATAAATATTTAGTAAAAAATAATTGTGCATAAATGACACACACAAAAAAACCTACACATATTAGGTATCCACACGACCGTAATAACCTGTAGAATTATTCTAACAATTTATGAAGTGTGAAATGTGAATGGTGTAAAAAAATAATTAAATACAAAAAAAAATCTGCAATTTTTTTTTATAAGTGAACTTAAACTATTCCCCCATAAAGTACAACTTGCCTCGAATAAAACGATGCCTCATTGAAAAAATAAAAAAGTTACAACTGTTGAAATGCAAGGACGCAAAAACTAAAAAAATGTTCTGGTCATTAACTATTTTTCAGGCGTTCGGATTAAGGGGTTAAGGAGACTACACAGGTTTGTTTGTAGTCTGTTGTCATGGTGATGCTTAGATTTACATAAGAGCTGTGCACACAAAAGTATAGAATATTTTTTACGAAGGTGCAGAGTTGCTTCATTTTAGCTGTATTATAGCAATAAACTCGATGATTGTGAAGGTGTACACGGGCTTCTACTAAGATTATTGCAAATAATGGACTACATCAATGTTTGTGCAGTGCTCTGGACTTGGCTATAACTGGGGAGTCTTAATATCTGTGAAAGGCCGGAAAAAAGGTACTTGTGCATTTATGAATCTGAAATTAGCAGTGGGAACGCGAGACTGGACCAAGACTTTGGGAATTATAAAATCCAGTTGAATTTAATCATTTCTTCCTCGGTCCATAGAGCTGCTTTAATTTATGTGACTCCTCCGATAGCTGTGAATCCTCTTCCTGGATCTGCAGTAACCTGGGTTTTGAGAAACAATGTAATTCTGTTGGTTAAAAAGGAGTCATTTGTTTCACGGACTTGGACAATGGACTCTTGAGAGATAAATAATGTATGTAAGAGGAATCTATGTATTCAGAGCAGCTCCGCTTATTGTGTGCTGGTCTATGCAGTGGAAAGTCGTCCGCTTTTAATAAGCTCTCAGAGCCCCCACTGAGCGCATTTAGGATGGAAAATGTGCTGAGTTCATCATCTGCTGGCTGCACTAATATGATGGAAACAGGCTGGAGCACACCAGAGGTCGTTCATCATGTTAACATTTAACAACATGTGTTTTATGTGCGCTTAATTGTTTGATATATTATGTGCAGTTTAAAGGGGAGCTCTTCTTGGACAATGCTTTTATATATTTATCGTACTGATGCATTCCGTGGTTGATAAATACTTTGAGTGCTGCTGAGCACTCCGAGCTTTACCACCATATGTGATCAATATGTGTAATAGCTATATATAATTTTAAACCACATATGCCCAAAAAAGTATATGAATGGGTACGGGCCGCCCCATATGATAGCAATGCGCCTGGTTGTACAAAATATAATTCACAAAAACCACAAAACCAGTACAAATCCTTGGACTGAATAAAATATAATAATGCAAAGTTAAAATATCTTAAAGGGGTTTTGCCACGATGTAATGTTGAAGTGGGATCCTCCAAAATGGGTATTTAATCACTTTTCTAAATATATGTGATTACAAAAATTTCAGTCTGAGAGAGCTACAGGCTGCCCTTAGTTACTTAAAAGCTTCTATTAGATACGACCTGACAAGAGCTGCTGGCCGGGCTTGCGCAGAGAACACTTCTCATCTGATGAAAGGGAGCTGAAGAAGCTTTCAAGGCACCGGGTAGAAATATGTTGTGTTTTGTGTACAGAATCCACTAGTTGTAGTGTGATTATCTGAGTAGATTCCTGCTTTATCTGATGACAGAGAACATGAAGAAGCTTTTAAGCTGCTGTGGAGAAAAGGTGTTGTCTTTTGTATACAGAATCCACTAGTTGTTGTTTGATTATTTGAGTGAACATTTCACACGATCCCTTATGTGGCTCTGTGCTCTGGCTGTGTCTCTCTCTCTTAGCTCAGCGTGGCTTGTTTACATTTGCTTCTTAGCAGATAAGGCATGTCCTGGCAAAACCCCTTAACAAAAACTAGATCTAAGAATTACCCTAAGCTTAACCCCTATAAATACTACCTACACAATTCACTACCTACACAAGTATGTGGAAAAACTGCCCTGACAAGGGCGCCCCCACCAGGAAACTGACTATCAAGTCCTAACAAACCCTACATTTATTTATCATTAAGAACTATTTGCTATCTATTCACTAATTGTTATTATAGTTGTATATACTTTGTCCATAGGGATTTTGTGGTGTTCTTATTATTTATTAAAGGGATCTGTGTAGGTATTTTATGTAGGGTTTGTCAGGACTTGATAGGTTCCTGGTGGGGGCGCCCTTGTCAGAGCGACTTTCCCCATGCTTGTGTAAGTAGTTCATAGTATTTATAGGGGTTAAGCTTAGGGTAATTCTTAGGTCTAATTTTTGTTAAGATATTTTAACTTTGTATTATTAAAAGTTATATTTTATTCAGTCCTAGGATTTGTACTGGTTTTGTGGATTTTGTGATAGCTATAGATCACCAACATTTATATGTGCCTCGCATTTTGGCTAAGACCCAATTACAAAGCTTCACTTTAGTCAAATAAATAAATTGTTAATTAATCAGCATTATAGTCCCCCAGCTTTTTTTTTACAACCCAGTTCTATATGCCCTCTTTGGGTATTTGGATGTCTTTATGATATGACTTGGTCAAGGGGTTGCTTAGGAAACTTAACAAGAAAATCTCAAATGGTTATACTGAATCTTCATTCATCTCCCTATGATATTTTCTGTGGTCATTTTTGCTTTCCTCTGTTGCCTCCCTTTTCTGCAGACACACAGCAGCATTTTCTGTTTGTAAGCAATTTCCATTGCCCTGGAAAGCTAGAGGCCCCAGGATTATTTGCTTTGCTTTTTTGCACCTGACCAATACCCATGCACATCTCATGTTGGGGCTGGACCAAAGTAATGTAGCTTTTTTTCATCAATATCATTGGGGGGCACAGTACTTTGGGAGGTCCAAAAGAAAGAAAAATTAAAAATGCAGCAGCATCTGCCTCCTTTTGACACTAGGCCAAAACTGAGTTGCCTGGTATCAGTAGGAGGGACATAGCCCGTCCGGGAGGAGCCAATCATTTTGGTTTCCGCCTCTTAGGGTGAAGGCCTATATCCAGGGTGCTGTGTCCCCCAATGATATTGATGAAAAAGCTACATTATTTAGGTCCAGCCACAACCTGAGATGTGCTTGGGTATTGGTCGGGAGGAAAAAACACAGCAAGTAATCCTGGGATTTATAGCTTTACAGGGCAATGGAAATCGCTTACACACAGAAAATGCTGCTGTTCGACTGCAGAAAAAGGAGGCTACATGAAGCAGCAATTTGGATTTTAGTACTTACCGTAAAATCCTTTCTCGTCTGATTCATTAGGGGATACAGATCCCTCTTTTTTGTTGTATCCGTCCTGCTACGGCTTTTGTAGCAACTGAATAGAATGGTATCAGTAGGAGGGATATAGTCTGTCCAGGTGGCGTAAACGCGTCCTAGGGCGAGGGACTATACCCAAGGTGCTGTGTCCCCCAATGAATCAGACAAGAAAATTATTGGACGTTAAGTACCAAAATTCTAATTTTGAGGCTGTTCTGTAGTAGCCAAATTCCTTTGGTCTCCTGGGCTCCACACAGAACAGTTTCCTATGTAGAAACAGAACTACTGAGATTCCTGTCATCTAACAGCTAATGTAGAGCTGTAAGAAATCCACAGAAAAATTATTATAAGTACAGTACAAAAGTACTATGGGAAACCTATTATTTAGAATATAATTTTTCCACTGGACAACCCCTTTCACTTTACTCTTTTTAAAAAAAAAAAAAAAAAAAAACCCATTTTATTCCACTGTATGACAACTTCAAACATTGACTTGAGGCTTTTAAGGGAGATGTAAATTCAGGGCTGCGGAGTCGTTAAGCCAAAGCTAACTCCGACTCCTGACTCCCTCATACACAGGGCATGTTTAAGTGATAACTTTACTGTAGTAAAATGGTAACATCAGGCTGTTTATCATCTTATGATACAATGATCAAGCTATTTAGGTAGAACATACACTGACAAGCAAAATGGTAACAATGTTTTGAACTTGTGACTTTCAGGCTCTACATCTCTCCATCCACTACAGCTTTGAACATGAGGTTACCATCATTTTATAGACAAACATCTTACCTATCTTATACATAAATGTGACTTGCAAGTATTTAGCATCTGCTTAGTTCTGCAGGTTCTTTTCCTGTAACTGCATTGTTACGGTTTTGCTCCTAAAAATCAAGATGTTCATTTTTATGATTTTGTTAGTATTTGGTAAATCCACCTTTTGGCTTTCAGCTCTGCCTGAATCCTTCTGGACTCTGGATCAGATTCAAACATGTCTTGACCAAAATCTGATCCCAGGACTCTTCTGCACGTTCCCAATGTTGGTGCAGACTGGACTTGGATACAAATACAGCTTTTTCTTCTACTCTACCCACAAGTGTTGGATTGGGTTGAGGTCTGGGGACTGGAGGCCACAGCAACGTCTGGCTCATGTCATTGAACATCCTCTCCAACTTGATGCTGCTTCGTGTTTCCTGCTGACACTATGTTGTCCTTTCATCTATAGTATCACGTGATTGAATTAACTCAATGTTGAGACACTCACATAACTCACATGAGACACTTGATCCTGGTCAAGTATCCAACATCTTTGGCTGTGAAACATCCCCATATCCTCAGGCTTCCTCCACAGAACTTGACAGTTTCTTCAATTTCTCGATCCGTAAACCCCCTTTTTCCTTGATTCTTCCAGACCAATTTGCCCCCATCATAGCCCGGTCTATTGACTTTCATCTCATCGCTCCAAATCACCCGTTTCCAATTTTCCATTTTTCGTACTTTTTTGAAATCTAAAGCAAGCACTTCTTATGTCGAGATTGAAGTTCAGGCTTCTTCACCTTTTTTTGGGCCATCATTGCAGACCTGCATAATGCGCATCGCATGGTGCTTGCATGGACGTCTGTGATCTCACTACTACGAAGAATACGAGCCGCCTCCACTGCTGTATCTGTCATTTTAGAACTGATCGACCTTGTGATGAGCGACTTGTTGACTCTGATATTTCCGCTGGACGTTCACCTCTTGCCTTTTGAATGGAATGGACGGCCTTCATTTCCTATTCTTCCAGCTGTCAGCGCCTCACATGATGCAGTTTGGCAATTTTCTTGGCCGAGAGACGCTATCGATGAGCTGGATGATGCTGCTTCTCTTTTCTTGGGAAATCATCTTCATGCCTGCTCGAATCGGTGACCTTTCATTTGGAAATCAGCCTAATAACACATGGAACTATTAGGGAATGTGAGAACAGGTTGTAATTTGTAGTAAGTAGAAGAAAAATATTGTTCCACCACCAGGAGCAAAACAGTAACAATTTAGTTACATGACAAGAATCTGCCGGAGGTATCAGTATATGCATATGCTAAATAGTAGCAGGTCAAAGTTGTGCATGAGATAGCCAAGATGATTGTCTATACAATGTTGGAAGTCTCACGTTTAAAGCTGTTGTGGATGGTGAGATATGGAGCCTGAAAGTCAAAACATTGTTACCCTTTTGCTTGTCAGTGCAAGATATATTTATTGGATACAACTTTAGAACAAAAAATTTTTTAAAAAAAATGTAAATATGCAAAACGCTGCAGTCAGTGGGAAAAACAGTTGTCAACCAAAATGTCCTGAATAACATTAGTGGAGTCATTTTGCTGAAATCTGGTCAATCTGTTTGCTATGGGAGCAGGATCTGTTCCCCTGCGGTAACGCTTTGCCTGCTCCATGTCATCCAAATACTTCAAAATTAAACTCCTTGTCTGATAAGGCTGAAAATATGGGAGCAGTAGCACTGGCAAGACCCAATTCCTCTTGCTCCTTGCACGTCATTGAACGGGCTGTATCAATTTATTACATATTTTGGGAGTAGGAGTTGGTCCATTTTTTAACGACTCCTGTTCCACCAAAAAGGGCACTGATTCCACAGCCCTGGATGTGATGGAACTGCACATTAATAGACGGTCCATCCTCAACTTAAAATACACAACTGTTTTTTTTTGTTTTTGTTTTTTTAAGTCAGCCTAGAGAGAAAGAGGAAACTCTGTTGAGCTGGGCAGAAAACAGTTCAGTCCTTAGCAGCAAAAAGGGTATATAGGGTAATATAAATAATGTGAATTCCTTAGTGGAATGTTGATCCAATTTTATCGCCTCTTGGGGTCAGGAAGTTTTTCTATTTCTCTGTCGGACAAATTAAACTTTGCCCTTTCCCTGAGTTTTGCTTTCGTCTGATTTGACTACGATTCTTTTCTTTTCCACCAACACATCCTTCCAAATTCCATTGTGTATTTTTGAGTTTTCAAGAAGTTTTTGGCACAAGCCTTACATTCCCAGTGTACTTTAAGTTGCCATTTGGTAAAACGTCTTTGAAAGCTTTGGTTTTAAGTAATATTTTATTTTTTTCAGTCTCTTATCGTTTTCTGCTTTTCTATTTTACATGTAGTTCATTGTAGAATGCCACGGAAACACTCTACTCCCGCAATTTTTGGGCATGTATCGGCTAAATGTGGACGGTGTAGAGACGTATATGATTGTCACGAGAAACGTTTTTAGCCATCGACTTTCTGTGTATAGGAAATATGACTTAAAGGTATGTACAATGTCTGTACTCCTATACTGATTGATAGATAATATAAGTATCAATTGCAAATACCCTGTTTCCCCGAAAATAAGACATAGTGCTTTTTTTTATGCAATTCAGAGTCTGGCTGCTTATGCTGATGTTTGTGATGAAATCACTACAATATATTAATACATGTGGATTCTTGTTCAACTGTAAACATGAATTCTTGTTCATGGAAAAATAAGACATCCCCTAAAAATAAGTCTTAGCTCGTGTTCAGGAGCAAAAATTAATATAAGACACTGCCTCATTTTCGGGGAAACAGGGTATGTGGCCTTATAATTCTGACAAATCTGGTTTTACAACTGCCTATGATAGAGTCACACAAATTCCAATAATTCCAGTGAGGAACTGGGGGGAAAATGTTACTGATTAAGCAGAATGTAGCAATAAAAATCAGGCTTGTGATGATGCCTCCTATGCTGGAGGTTTTCCATCCTTTTCCCTTTTTTTTGTGGAATTTTTCTGCAATCAAGCCGAGAAGTATTTTGACAGACTGCGATTATTTTGTATAAGTTCAAGAGGGATGATCCGCTTTTATCCTGCAATCAGCACATAATGTTCAGCTCAACTTTTTCTGAAGTTCATGAATTATTCATTGGAACTTTCTCAAATCTTACCCCACAAATAATGATTTTTTTTTCCAAATCTGCTCATTAATAATTTCTATATGTAGATCAGAAGTCAAGTATAATTGACCTTTGCAAGCAAATCCTGGTATAATGTATAAAGTGTTTCATATCTTTGAACATAATATGGAGACTACATTAACCCCTTCTCACCACAGACATTTTTTATGTAACATTTGTTTTTTTTTCCTTCCCGCCTTCAGCTTGTCATAACTTTTCTGTCTACATAGATATGAGAGCTTGATTTCTGCTAGACAAGATGTTCATTTTTAATGACACAATTTACCGTACCAACTTACAAATAATTTATGTGGCCGTTAAAGGGGTATTCCTGTTTCATTGATTAGCTTTAAACTTCTAGACAAAGGTAAATAAAGAATATAATCTAATACATTGCTGTTCTGATTTTGCTTACCTCCAGAATTTTCCTCCTGCTTTTGTACACAAGCTTCCCTAGGTTACTGACCACCTCTCTCTTCTCAGCTCAAGCAGCAGTGGCCAGGATGGTGACATCACTCTCTGCTGCGTCTTATCTGCCAGACTGAGCTTTTTTACATTACTTACTGACAAACCTTAACCCTTTAAAACTCCATAACTAATGTCCCTCTAACAGGATCAGCTAGGAATAGCAGCGCTGACATGCTAATCACTGCTATAGCTTGACCCAGAAGTAGGAGCCTGAAGCTGGCTGTGGCTGTGTGACAGCATGGTGAGACAAACCCTGTAACTACACTATAATAAATGCTTGTTCTATAAATCAGTATAACACCCAAATAAAAGAACAGGCATTGCCTCAATTAATATAAAATATTTATTAGTAAACAGAATAAAAACAAAAATTATACTAAAAGCATGATTGGAGGGATGAAAAATAAAAAAACTTGGCAGGCAGACAATAATATAAAAAAAAATCAGTGAGAAAATGTGTAGGTAATTAACAGGGTTGTCCCACTTCAGACAATGATGGCATATTGCTAGGATATGCCATCAGTGTCCGATAGGTGCGGGTCCCAGAAGTAAGAACCGGACCTATGTCCACAACAGGCCCTGAAACCTCTTCATTCTAAACGGAGACGTGGTCAGGACCTTTTCATTGAAATGTATATGAGTTCTGATTACAGCCAAGCATTGCCTCTCGTGCAACCCCAAACCATGAAACTCCCACCACCATGCTTGATTATAGGCAAGACACTTTTCTCTCTGTACTCCTCACCTGGTTGCCACTACATATGTTTGAAACTATCTGAACAAATCAGTTTATCTTGGTCTCATCAGACCACAGGATATGGTTCCAGTAATCCATGTCCTTAGTCTGCTTGTTTTAGCAAACTGTGGGCTTTTTTGTGCATCATCTTTAGAAGAGCCGTCCTTCTGGGACGACAGTCATGCAGACCAATTCTATGCAGTGTGCGGCATAGTCTGAGCACTGACCGACTGACTCCCCACTCCTGTAACCTCTGCAGTTATGCATACATCTCTTTTGAAAAGACAATCTTTGGATTTTGCAGCTCGGTTTCTGAGACCTTGTAATACTAGCAAGTCACATGACACCATGTAGGGAAAATGGCAAATTGAGCACAATTTGTCCATTTTCACTTAGCGGTGTACTTACCTTTGTTGCCAGCAGTTTAGATATTGATGGTGTGTGTTGAATTATTTTAAGGGCACACCAAATTTACCAGCTGTATACTGACTATTTTGCATTGTATGAAAGTGTCATATCTTCAGTGTTGTCCTATGAAAAGATACAGTATCTCACAGAAGTGAGTACACCGCTCACATTATTGTAAAAATTGAATTATATCTTTTCATAGGACAACACTGAGGATATGACACTTTGATACAATGTAAAGTAGTCAATGTACAGCTTGTATAACAGTGTGCTTGAAAATAACTCCATACACAGCCATCAATGGCTTAACCGCTGGCAACAAAAGTGAGTGCATCCCTAAGTGAAAATGGTCAAATTGTGCCCAATTTGCCATTTTCCATCGATGGTGTCATGTGACTCTTTCATGCTACAAGATCTCAGGTGTGAAAGGGAATCAGGTGTGTTAAATTTGTAGTTATCGCTCTCTGTGGATCTGCAAAAAAAGAATTGTTGCTCTATATAAAGATGGCATAGGTTATAAGAATACTATTCATGGTTGCCAAGATCATACAGCGGTATAGCAAGACAGGTTCCGCCCAGAACAGGATTCGTCTTGGTCGACCAAAGAAGTTAAGTGCACGTGATCAATGGCATATCCACAGATTTTATTTCTAAAATAGATGTATGAGTGCTACCAGCATTGCTGCAGAGGTTAAAGGGGTGGGAGATCAGCTTGTCAGTGCTCAGACCATACACCGCAAATTAGCCTGCATGGCTGTTGTCCCATAAGGAATTCATAAGAAAGCCCACAAAAAATTTGCTGAAAACAAACAAAGGACATGGATTACTGGAATCATGAGCTGTGGTCTTTTGAGACCAAGATAAACTTATTTGGATCAGATGGTGTAAAGCATGTGTGTGGGGGCAACCAGGTGATTGCTGATTGGCTACAGCAGTTATGTGTCCCTACTTTCATCACCGTTCAGAAATGAACAGCTCCAAGGGGTGACCTCTGCAGCAAAGGTCATTAGAAGAGCTCAGAAAGGTAAAAGAGATGCTGTGCCATGCCAGCTGGAAGATGGCGTGGGCAGAGGAAAGCTTGCGACGTCGGACCATTTTAAGTCAGGACTGCCGCTATAAGGAAATACAGGAACTCTTAAATATCCACTTAATTTTTTGTTAGTAAATATGTATTCTTGTTGGTTTTCCTGTACAGTATATGATTAATTATTTTAGGTTCTTTAACACATCAGTAATGTTCTAACCACTTCACTTCTGTTTTATAGGGATCCACTGTGGCAAGAGAGGCCAGTGACAAGGAGAAGGTACAGTGCCTATTTTATTATTATTATAATTATTATTATTATTAATAATAATAATAATAATTATTATGTATTATTATTTATTATCATCATCATTATTATTGTGATTATTATAGTTAAAGTTTCACTTATTATTATTATTATTGTTGTTGCTGTTGTTACTATTATTGTTTTACTATTGTTAATATTATCATTGTTATGTTTATTACTATTCTTATTATAATTCTCTGTCATTTGACCACTACGCAGCCAGGTCTAATAGCTACTCTAGTTTGAAACCATTGCATGTAAACAGCACAGTGCTGAGATCATATAGCAATAGAGTAAAAGTACAAACAAGTTTTAAGTTTGGTTCATATATATGTTGCATTTTGCGTCGGGAATGATGGAAAAATATTGCAACAAGCTGTGTTATTTTTTCCGTCTAAACAACGGCAACCCCACAGACCCGTTGTAATCAATAGGGTCTGTCCGACGTCGTTGCTGACTGTTGTAAAACGGATCTTTTATGTCCATTTTCTCCTCTGTGATGGACGTTCCAAATGGGGGCGTCCCTTATGATTTTTCCCCTGAAAACGGAATACTCCCAAGCCCCCGAAAAAACACGCTTTGCAGTTTTATCCGCGGTGCCTGGATGGTATTAGTGCTGTCACTAAGAGACTGAAGGGATTGCTTATGGTCCCAATATTTGCCCCGTTCCCCATGATCTGACATTAGTAGTACAGATTTAGCAATCATTAATATAGAATACACAGAAAAATGGGAAAAAATTACTCAAAAAACCAGAAACATGGCCATACTCACTGCTAGAAAAAGTGAGAGACCCAAAAACACAGCACAGAGGCAGCACAAGCCCCATCTATTAGAGAAATACCCAGGTGCAGCTGATGGGTGGTAACCAATTTTCCCCACTGGGTGGAATGAAAGTCCCCTTAAATTGACATCTATTCAATAGCATCCCAAAAAGTAAAAATCCCGCGTCCCATAGTTGGGAAAACATACAGATACAAAAAACCCCCGTAACCCAGCCGCTTCGCACACCTTCCATGCATGGGGGGGGGCTGTGGTTTTCTGATCCAGTCCCCGTCTGTTGGGCAAGGAAAAACAAAAAAAAACTATTTTCACATATGGAAAAATATCAAAATATGAGGTATTGGTTAACATAATGGCCATATTTGTAAGCCTCAACCCCCATCAAGGCCCCTCATCATTGGAGGTCCCTCATCCCTTAAAATCACAAAATACACAGAAAAAGGGGAAAAAAATTACTCAAAAAACAGAAACATGCATAACTCACTGCTAGAAAAGCTTAGATGATTAAAAAATAGACTTGTCTTGTGTTTATTACTCATCTATTTTTCATCCATTAGTTATGTGCATTATTATAGTTTTTTTCCTATTATATATTATTGTTGTTGCTGTTGTTATATTATGTTTTACTATTGTTATATTATAATTGTTATGTTGTTTACTATCTTATATAATGTCCTCTGTCATTTGGGACCATAGCAGCCAGGTCTAATAGCTACTCTAGTTGAAACCATTGCATGTAAACAGCACAGTGCTGAGTATTTCATATTTTAGCATAGAGTAAAAGTACAAAAAGTTTTAAGTTTGGTTATATATTGTTGCTTTTGCCCCGTCGGGGATTTTGGAAAATATTGCAACAGCTGTGTTATTTTTCCGTCAACAACGGCAACCCCACAGACCCTTGTAATCAATAGGGTCTGTCGACGTCGTGCTGCTGTGTAAAGGGGATATTTTATGCCATTTTCCCTTTGATGGACGTTCCAAATGGAGTGCAGTGCCTTATGGACTTTTTCCCTGAAACGGAACTACTCCCAAGCACCCGAATAACACAGTATTGCAGTTTTATCCGCGGTGCCTGGATGGTATTAGTGCTGTCACTAAGAGACTGAAGGGATTGCTTAGTCCTATTCACGTTCCCATGATCTGACATTAGTAGTACAGATTTAGCAATCATTAATATAGCAAACGATGCGCTACACTTTTAATCTAGTGTGCCACGGCTAAGTAGGGTATTAATATAGCATGCCATTCTGGTGTATATATATTATTAGGACAGCGTGCCATGCTTATGGCATTTTGAGCCATGGTGGGCTATGTTAATAGCATGTTGTGCTGTCTGTCATGTCACCGATTGCTATCTCTGTACATCAGAGCAAACTTCTGGCTCACCGCTCTCCCCCCCACCTCTCCATAAACATGCTTGTCCCACCAAGTTTCCATATTTATTCTGTAGGATGGAATAAAAATATGATTGTCTGGCAACGTTTATCTCCCAGCAGGAAAAAGGATCAGAGATAATAAAACCCAGACTCCCTTAGACAATAGAATGTCAGATTGTTCTGCCAAAGTCAGAGGGATTCACTGACATTTACTTAAAAGAGTTGTCCAGAATTAGGAGGACAGATCTGCATTATTCTCAAGACGCAACATCATAGCCATTCACCGTCTGTGTCTGGTGTTGCACATTTTCAAATCTCCCGCTCGCCAATCCAGGGCACATTACATTGCGCCTGCCGCACTTTGTAATGCGCCTGATATCGAGGGAGGTTGGGGGTGGGTGCGGGAAGAGGGGCGCACTAGAAACGTAGTGTTCGCTATGGCATTTCTAGGCGCATTACTGCTGGAACAGGTAGAGCACTTTCAAAGTGGTATACCTGATCCGAACTGTCGCCCGAGTGATAGAATGCGCCTGATTTATGACCCGCTGTAGAGCGGGTTAATAACTCAGGAACATTCTGTGCCAGTATTATTCGCATGAAATTTGGCACGCCAAATTTCATACATGTCGCCCAAAATGTCCTGAGGTAGACGATCTCTTTTAAAGAAACAGTCGTGAAAAATCTATTATCTTGTATGATGCCCAGTTCAGGGAGTTAATTCTTCAGTATTCTTTGGACCCCTGTGTCCTGCACCGTCCCTTTAAAGGGGTTTTCTCACCGTACTGTTTAACAGAGCCACAGCCAGCGTGATACTCTTACTTCCTGGTCAGGTTGTGGGTGGGTCTATAGCAGTTATTGGCATATCAGCTCTGTTGTTCCTAGCTATTTCTATTACAATGACAGGAGTACTGGAGGTGTGTTAATAGCGGTGTACAAAGCTACAGAGCTCTAGGGTTTAAAACTTGCCATTAACTTAACAAGCTCCTGTGCCAGAGATGTGATTCAGCAGGGAGTGACTCACCATGGTCGGAGGCAGCTTGGAACAATCAAATAAGAGAGAGAGCAGGGAGAGTCAGTTACCAAGAGAAAATTGTGTACATTAGCAGTAGATACAATCTTTTTTCTGATCTCCTGAACAAAGCAAAATTAGAACAGCAATGTATTTGGTAATAGTCTTCATTTACCCTCCCCTAGATGTTACAAATGAATCATTGTGGTAAGAAAACCACTTTAAGCTGCACTAGGTATAGCAATATGTATGGCTTTTTTCTGGAGTGTTGCTTTAAAGTGTGACTATAATTGTGATCTCCTGTCCAATCTTACATGCAGCTTTTAAGGATTACAGGTAGCATGCTAGTCTATACAGTCTGACCTCCGTGAGTGTAACTATAGCCAGAGCAACTTCTATGGGGCCCAGAGATTAAGGGAGCCCACTAAGGAAATAAGTTTGTGGCTTTCCACTATCTAGTACTACTATAGCATATGCCGTAAGCGCTAATAGATGTGGATCCCACCTGTGGGACCCGAACCTATCTTGGAAACGGGCCCCTGAAAGTATTGGCTCAAAATGAAGAACCGGTCACGCTTGCACACAACTCTCCATTTTGTTCTATGCGAGTTTCAAGCACAGGTGAGCGCTGTGTTCTGTACTACAAACTCCCATAGAACAGAATAGAGAGTTGTGCACAAGGGCGACCAGCTCTCCATTCTTAGCCAATGCTTTTGTGGCCTTTTTCCCAAGATAGGTGCAAGTCTTTATTGGCATATCCTAATGATAAGTCATGAAAGTCTAAAGTGGGAACACTCCTTTAATTATTGCTATTTATTCTGCTGCTTCAGTTTCCTATCATTAAAGGTGGGGCCCCTTATTTTTCTATGAATTATAGTTGCACCCCTGCAGTGATCAATATGGTGCCCTATCACAGGGGTATAGACACCTATGTTTTTGGACCGGATATTTCAATGGAAAGTATTGCTTTAAGACTTCCCCCAGGTAATTGTTGGAAAAGAACATGGTGGATAGGATGCATTATTTTTCATCATTTTTGGGAATGTAGCACACTTCCAAATAACTTTATTTTGGAATATAGAAAAAGTCCCCCATGGATAAACACAGAGTATTGTTTAAACTTCCAAAAATGTACGTTTCCTTCTTACCGGAGTCTGTAGCCCCTTCAGTAGTTATAGAAAAAAGTGACTTTAGCTAACTTTTCGGTCATGCAGGCCCTTTATCAAAACAGTCACTGTGAAGCAAAGGAAACAGATATAAGTATAAATAATATACATGAAAAAAGGCTAATGCATACAGAGATATGAACAAAACAGAGAAATCGAGTATCCATAACAAGGATACTCGATTTCTCTGTTTTGTATATATGTTTGTGTTTTGTTCATATCTCTGTATGCATTAGCCTTTTTTTCATGTATATTATTTATACTTATATCTGTTTCCTTTGCTTCACAGTGACTGTTTTGATAAAGGTCCTGCATGACCGAAACGTTAGCTAAAGTCACTTTTTTCTATAACTACACAATTTGGAGCCTGTGGATCATAATAAATATTTTTCTTTTTTGCATCTATTTGTGAGTGCGGTCTATTGACTTTATTTTATACATGGTGTAAGCTTACACCTATTGACCAGCACCTTGCTAATAAGAAGTTAGGAGAGTGCCCTCCCGTTTGCTATGCCCCTTCAGTAGTCACATTTTCTGGTGGTGCCCATATGCTCTCCTGACCGTGCCCATATGATGTGTCACATTGCATTGAGCATTTATAGCAAATTGTCTCAATATATGTTCCTCGACAGGCATCCTCCACTTCACTTTAGCCGACCTCCTACTATAGTTGACACATTCTTGCATCTGTTTTGACTTTTTCCCTTCCCCCAGAATATTCATTGTTCATTGATGGGACATCACTCAGGAACCTTTTGCTCAGACAGATTAGTCTTCTTCATGGCATGTGAGGAAGCACTTAGCTCCCCGGTGGCCTGTCTTTTCAGCCAGGAGTTGCAGCTCCAGTATGGTATAAAATTAGTGGTTTTAGTTCAGCTTACTTCTTTTTTAGTACTGACAGTCTGGGCACAGTGCCAGGACATAAGAAGTCAGCTGCTCGGTGGAGAATTGAAAATGGAAGAAAGGGTAGGAAAATAAAAGACGACATATTCCCCCAGGATGGAGCATCCTCACTAAATTCATTGTATTGCTTTTCCTACCAGTTCAAACACATATTTTTTATCTAATCAGTGCATGTCATTGCTTGTAAATTACTTGTTTTCCCGCAGTATTGCACTTGTATATTGTTAACCAATCTAAATATATGAGGATGTAATTTATACATTAAATCAAGAATAAACTTATTATTTTAATCCATTTCTCGTGGTGTCACTGCACTGATATAGTCCTCTGAAGTCACCCAGTGCAGGCCTTAAAAGGTTGTTCATTTCTTAAGAAAAACTACTAAGCAAAAAAAAAAAAAAAAAACTATACTCGCCTTCCTTGGGTTCCTGGTTCCATTGCTGCATCTCTTCCGTCTTCTTACTTGTACTACCGAATGAGGATGTCTCCGATACAGCTGCTGATTGGCTGCAGCAGTCAAGTGCCTCTAAACTACATTGAAGGTGATTCGAAGATGAATAGTGTTGACAATGAGTGTTGTGTAGAGCCACGTGACCGCTATAGCCAATCAGCATCTGAATCAGTGACAGCCTCCTTCAGAAGTACAAGTAAAAACCAGAAGACTGAAGAAAAGCAGCACTGGAACCAGGGGGCGGAGGAAGGAGAGTATAGGTTTTTATTATTTGAATGGGGCCCCTATGGCTGCCTATTAGTATTTCTTATGAAATTGACAATTTAGGAGCAACGTGTAACATTGTAAAGGAGAGTAGAGCCAAATGGTAGCCAGTCAAGTGGGTATTAATACAAAACTAGGAGTGCGGGACAACAAGGAAAATGATGGTGGAGTCATGGATGAGGATAACACCACCAATGACTTTAATCCGGAAGCAAAGCAACAACTGACTTAAACTGACCCTAGTTTACTCTCCCTGAATCTTTTCCTAGACCTAGCACTGACCTTAAGACCAAATCCCATTGACCCTTCATTGTCCTTGAAAATATCCCTAACAAACTGCCAATGTCCCTGATGAAAACAAAAGAACTTTAAGACCCAGAAATAACCAAGGCAAAACTCGGCAACAACAGCAATGACAATACCACACTCCATAAGTAAGCACACAAATTGAAAAAAATAATTCTTAACAGAAAACTAGACTAAACAATATATACTAATAACAAGACTAGATAACTTGAGGGCGGATACTAAAAATGTTTCGAACAGACAATAAATGCTGCGTCATGCTGCCAAATCATGACAACTTTATAGAGTGGCTAGCAATTATCCACTCCTCTCCAAACCAACTCGGGCTGCACAGCATGGTCAGCTGATCTGCCATGGAAGTTGTTTGAGCCGGTTGCACAACAACTGCCGCCTGACATCTGATCTTGTATGAGGGAGAAGATGAAATGGCAGGAGGTTTAGTGCCATGCGTAACAATATCCACCCTTTTTATCACTTGTTTCATTGCTTTAATGTGCACACAAAATTGCATTGGAAAGTGGTGTTCAAGGGAGCAGACTTCTCAAAGGAGTTCTCCTGAGTGACCTGCACTGAGCTGCTGAAATACACAACATCATGTGTGACCTGGAAGTGAATCTCTTTATGCATTCCTATTGGAGGCTTAAAGTCGGTCTCAGAGGAATTCATAGAGAGAGCTTTTAAAGTACAGTGTCTTTCAGCTAATCCAAGAGAAGGTCATGTGTCCTAACAGAGACTGTTGCACCAGCCAGGTATCCTGTATTCAGCTGCAGGTAGCTTATTTATTGGTACTACAGTGTACCTAAAAGCAAAGTCTAATAAACTAAGTGGAAAAAAACCCATCATGGTCATTAAACCCCTTCTCGACATTGGACGTACCTGTACACTCCTGAACATCATGCATACGTCAAGCGGGGCCCACATGATCGCAACATGAAAAAAATGGGGTTCTGTCAGGAAGGTTAAAACTAGCAGTGGTGGTAAGGGGTTTAAAAAGATGGCCAGTGTGGAATTGTATGGCCTTATGAAGACTTATAATTAAAAAAAAGTGGTCTTTTAGGGAAGTTTCACTGTAGTTTTAATTTAAAACCTTCTATAATTTTGTATCCATAGGTCCTATACAGCGCTATGTACCTGTATGGTTATAGACTATAACTGTCCCTCTCTTAGTCCTATCCTGCAGTCATGATGCCGTCCATCTTTCCCTCTCTACCTTTTGTTAATTCACCAAATGCAGGTTAGGAAGAACTGGGGGAATAAGGAAAAGGAACATGACTGCAGGATCTAAATAAACAAGGTCTGGTTGCAATGTGTTACCATTTAGACTCATTGCTCTGAATAGGAGTTGTTGCCTGAAATCAATAGATTTTTAATGACAACTATTTGCAGAATTGCTGTATATTTAGACGCATGGGGGACAGTGTTTGCCATGTTATGCCCTAAGGAGCTTGGAAGGGACAGAGTAGTTGCCGAAATTTAAAATAATTGCCTGAGACCCTTTGATGCTGAATTGTTGCATTTGAAGCCATTATGCCCCTGTTACAGAGAACCTGCGGCACCTCATTTAATCATGAAATAATTACAGAATTTCATTACTTGAAACTAGCTAATTATAGACAAATGTATCCCTAAAGAAGAATACATCTTCCACTTAGAGAAAGTGAAAACCTCCAAAGTAAAAGCAGCTAACCACGTTGATCTGGTCAGGATATGTCTTAGCCAAAATGCCAATTGCTAGTGAAGTGTTAGATGCCCCATAATGGCAGGTCATACAACGCATGCAAAATTCTACATGAACACCGACATTATCTACGATTTGTTTCAGGCCAAAGAGCTGCCAACATACAAAGATAACGACTTCATAAATGATGGTCAGAAAATCTGCATTGATGAGAACAACAAAAAGATGTTCCGTGAGAAGCTAAAGAAGGATGTAGAGGTAAGACCCAAGGATGTACGGAATCTACCGGACAGGACATCTGGGATTAGTCATATTTTGAATCTGCTGACTACATAGAGTCCATTGAAACCTGTCAAAGGAGAGGAAAGTGAGCAAACTAAAGGGTTTCACATTACAGAGGGTCAACCACTAACAAGTTATAGCAGCAGTTCCCTGGCCTTTCTGTCCATCATACCTAAAAGGGTTGACTGGGTTCAAAGATATGGAGCCCCATTCAGGACTCTCCTCTATTAGCAAGACTGAAGATTGCCTATCTTGCTCTGGTGGACTTTGCCACCGGCATACAACCCATTGATTTCAATGATAAGTATTTATTGCAGGATCACTGCTGGGGAATTAAACACTTTCTGATGGGAACACTTGTTTGCTGAAGATTTCGGTAGCTGGCACCTTGTTGCATACCTTACCATTAGGGTATGTTCTGTTCACACAGCATTTTTGGATAAGTTTTTAGATGCTTGTTTGGATCCATGTTTTGGAACCTAAAGGGACCCAAACAAGCATCTAACAATGTGCAGTGTGATGCGTTCAATGTAAAACACGCATCGGTGTTCAGACCATACGCGTTTTTCTTGTGTCTTTCTGATGCGTCTTTCGGATCAGTTCAAAGAATTGACATGTCAATTCTTGATCCATTTGACGCAGCAGGAGCCCTATTAAAAACTATAGGGTGCATTTCTGCTGCAGCCAAAATTTGCGTTTTGGATGCGTTTTACGCAAAACATATCCAAAAACGACATGTGAACATACCCTTGAAAAAAAAAAAAGAGCTGTGTTGAAACCTAACTAGTAAATGTGTTTTCTTGCCATAGTTTTTGTCTCAACTGAAGCTTATGGACTACAGCCTCTTGGTGGGCATCCATGATGTAGAGAGGGCAGAGCAAGAGGATGTGGAGAGCGAGGACAACGATGGTGAAGAAGAAGGGGAAAGTGATGGGACGCATCCTATTGGCACTCCACCAGACAGCCCCGGGAATACATTAAACAGCACAAAGCCACTTCTTCCTGGAGAGTTTGACCCAACCATTGATGTATACGGAATTAAAAGCCATGAAAGTAGGTTATAATCCTATTATCAGAGGTTGTTCAGACTAGTCCCTACATGGGACACCTCATTAGGTGCTTATAATGAGGAGATGTAAGAAATAGTTTGCCTACTTTTATCCCCACTTTGGAGTCACATTAAAGATTGTATTAATGAGCCTAACTATATCCAGTTCTTTAAGATATTGCTTAAACTGTATTGCTACTTCCCTCTCTAGAATTCTGCATCATCGTCTCAGAAAAAAGTAAAGGGAATGGGGATTAATTGTACAGTGCTGTGCAAAAATGTTAAGGGATTGTCTCACCATATTGTTTACAAAGTCACAGGCAGCTTCAGATTCACACATCTGTTAATCTGTGTTTACAGCAACGATTGACATATTAGCTCTGCTATTTTTAGCTGATCGTATTAGAGCAAACTGGGTCCATGAGGTTTCTAAATAGCTGTTCACAAAGCTACAGAGCTCTGAAGGGTTAAAGCATGTCGTTAAGTAATGTAAACCAGCTCCTGTCTTTCAAGATAAGGAACGGAGCAGGGAGTGACCTCACTGTAAAAGCAGAGAGAGGTGGATAGTAATTAGAAAAGCTTGTGTGTAAGAGAGAGCAGGAGATAAGATCTGTTCTTAAAGTGGTTGTATCACTACAACTTGATTCATCTCACCTCAGTCCTGTTTTCTTTGTTTCCTTTTGAATTCAGGGGCGTGTTTACTGGCTTCTACTAGGCGGCAGTAGGAGCCAGGTCTGTAGCTATAGCGACCAGTGCTGGTAGCCTATCAGGAGAGATCAAACAGGTCTTTAGCTATAGCAACCAGTGCTGGCAGCCTGTCAGGATAGATCAAACAGGTCTGTAACTATAGTGACCTGAGGAGCTGATGCAGCCCATGCAAGAGGGGATATCTAGGAATAGATAGGACACTGTTAATGGACATATATTGCAAAATGACTTGTTTTTGCAAGATCTTTAACATAAAAAGCAATCCTTGTAGTGAGACAACCCCTTTAACTCTGCAGAGAAGCAAAGTCAGAAAATCCATGTAGTTAGTAATAGTCTTGATTTTTGTTTTTACCTCTTCCTACATGTTTAAAGCTAACACTGGAGAACAAAAAAAAAAATTTTTTTGGGTGCTTAAAAATTTTGACCTTATTCTAGGTATCCGAATGCTGCTGAGTCCGAAAATCCCATCATTTTGTTCTATCAGCTCTAGTTCATGAGATATTGATTTCATGAATTAATTTGTGTATGAATATGTAGGGCAGATGAATAGAATTGAATTTGCTCCTGCACATTCATATGTTCTTTTAGATGTTCTAAAGTTTGTCTTTTCTATTTCACATGAATTTCCAACATTTGTTTAGTACAGTATTGAGTGACCACTACTTTCAGCAGCATATAATTGGTAAGGTCAGATCTCGAAAATGAGAGCTGACAGGGGAAAAAGGGCGTCATTTTCAGAATCAGTCCGAAACGTACTCAAAAATGGTTCCAACTTTTAAGGCATATTTCCCAGTGAAATCAATGAAATGGGCAAATGTGGAAAAAATGATTCATAGTAAGAATGCTTTTAAAAATAAAAAAATGGAAGTATTAACAATTTTATAAATTAACAAAATTCAGAGGAACCAAAATCAAATCACTATTTGCTGTGACTGCTCTTGGCCCCTTCAGAGCCCTAATCTTATCATCATCCAGTCTGTCCCAAATTACATGAAGAGACTGAAAAATCTGACCAGCTGCATCCACAGAAGATCTGTGCTTACTTCTCCAAGATGTTTGGAGCAACCTCCCTGCCGGGTTCCTTCTAAACTTTTGTAGAAATGTTCCTAGAAGAATAGGCAAAGAGTAGTTACACCGAATATTGATTTGATTTTGGTTTCTCTATTGATCAGTTACTTTGCAGTTTCTTAATTGATAAAATAAACTGTTAAAATGTCTAGGTCTGAAAGCAGTCTTAGGCCATGTTCACACGGCTTAAACTGGGACATATCTCGCCCCATATTTCGCTCCGTACTGCGCTCAATACGGGGCAGGATACGTCCCAGTCATTACAGTAATCCACAGTTCTCATAGAGAACTATGGATTAAATCTCCTCTCCCTGCTCGGCGAATACGCCGAGGGGGGAGATAATTCACATGTCCATTACTAGCGGTGAATACGCACTGTGAATAATGAATGTCTATGGGGCCAGCAGGCTGCCGGCCCCCCGCCCCCGAACACACGGCGTAATTGCGGACGAAATTCATCCCGCAATTATTGCCGTGTGAACTCAGCCTTACTGTGCAGTATTTTTTTCACACCTGCCTATAACATTTCCACAGGACTCTATCCATTATTTTATTTTACTACTTAAAACCAGATACTGCAACATTTTCTTTTTCCTAATCGGCTTTTATTTTGTGATTGTACGCGGTTACAAGAATTGCCATTTTAGATAAACTGAAGCTCTGCTCTGTTAACATCAGTTCAAAGATATGCTTTACAGCAGAGACCATAAGGCTGCGTCCCCACAGTTTATCCGGCCGGTATTTGTCCGGATTTGCATCCGTCCCCACAGCCGCAAGGGGGACGGCTTTTCTCCACGATGAGCAGAGAACAACCCTCGCCCTTCCCATTGAGGTGTTTATATTCCGTCCGGGAACCGGATGGAAGAATGAACATGCTCCATGTTTTTTGAGCGGCCCTGCTGCACGGGTTTTCCATAGAGCACAATTGTGCTCATTTTCGGCCGGTTTTTCAAGCGGTCTGCAAAACCGCAAAAAAAATGGGACATAAGTTACCAAGGAAAACTACAAAGCTACACTTACTGCTCAATGGCTGAAATACTGAGTCCCATCAGCAGGCATCTCTGGCCCAAATACTGCATGGGAAAGATAGGCAGGTGCCGGATATTAATGAGCCAATGCTCTAGGTACTAATTCACACTCGCATGCAGAAAGCCACAGTATAACACATAGGGAGAATGCCATAGATAAGGCGATGCAAAGGGTAACGCTATTCATACAGGAACACCATGCTGAGTTACAGCCTACAGCGCCCATAATATTCAAATGGGCAGGCTTCCCAGCACTTAAAAGGAGTCCTGCACAAAATACTTGTACCCTAAGCTCCCAAGTGTTTTAGGGCAAAAAAAACACAAACCGGCCGAAAACCCGTGCCGTGGGGACATGCCCTAAAAGTCATGTTTGTTGTCTTTTTTGGGAGAGTGTTGTGAGCATGCTCTGTGACCTGTGTGAGGAGGGAGCTGTTACCATCACTTACTGTGACTGATGGAGCCCGTATTATCTATACGTATTGTTGTTACCTTATTTATAATCCTGCCCATGATGACTGCTGAGAAGTGATCTCTACAGAACAGGAAGGATCCACTTATTATTATTCTCAGTGGCCAAAGTGAAAACTGTAGGTTTATATGATTTTTTTATTTCTTTTGTGACGTTGAAAATGAAAAAAAAGGGGCCAGAAACGCTTGAAAAATTTACAATAATCTTATACAAAGCATATCATTAATTCCTTCAGTAAAGGGAAGCACAGCTCTTAAACGGAATCTGTCGCCATTTTTTTTTTTACTTATTAACACAAGACCCTGATACGTATTATTTTCTTCTGAGACGTTTTTATTTTCTGATTGCAGATTTCTCAAATTAGTCGTCAATATATGATTGTGGGGATAGAATTCTTACTTCAGCAGCAGTCAGAGAAATGCTTTACAGCAGCTACATGGATATAGGAGTCTGTCCACAAGAGCAGACCCATTATCTTCTATAGGAGAGATTTATAGGTATAATCAGTGACCTGGGAAGAAGTCAGTGTGCGGAGAGGGGGAGATGTAATATCTCCTCTTGTGACTGGTGGATCCTGTGTTATCTATACACATGTGTCACCTTTCAGTTTGACCCTGCTTGTGCTGATAATGAGCAGACTACTGGGAATCTCTCTCTATAGAACAGGAAGTGTCAGACAATTATTAGGCCTAGTGGCCAAAGTGAAAACTGCAGGACTTAAGAATTATTAAAATATATTGTGATATTGAAAATTAAAAAAATAACCAAAAATTCACAAAAAATGTGTTTAACATAAAAACGCGAGTTAAACAATAAGCCATTTTTGATGACACATTCCCTTTAAGTTAATTGTATATGGTTTGTGTCTCCCTTGTTATATGAAAACTGAAGGGATTTGCTTGCCTGCTGCTGCACAGTTTTGCACAGTTGCTGTTTATTGAGTGTGGTGCAGGTGTGTTTGCATCTGTGATTCTTGATATAAAAACACTCCTGCAGAAAGGGTAGGTGCAGCCCCGTTGCCTGTTACGCCTCTGGCTGTGAAATAGGATTTTTTGGCATTAGATGACCGCTTCAGAAAAGATATAGAAAGTAATATTTTTTTGTGTGTCTTCCTTTACAGATGCATCCAGGAAGGAAGTATACTTCATGGCCATTATTGATATTTTAACTCACTATGATGCGAAAAAGAAAGCAGCACATGCAGCAAAAACTGTTAAACATGGAGTAAGTATCATGGGTAAAACTAAAGGGGATCCCTTCTCAGCCTGTTTATTTATTCATTCTTGTTGCTAACATATTCTGTGGCGCAGTACAGAGATTTTCATCACTCAGATTATTCCTCTACAATGGGGTACACAGTCTATTTTAATCTCGGGAACACAAGGGACAATTTTATTCGGGATCGGAATGATTTTTAAGTGTGGGAGGAAACTGGAAGTGACCCCCACAAACCCAGGGAGAGCATAGACCTACATGCTGATGTATTATTAATATGGATGGAACCTCAAAGGGGCTCTACATCCTTGTGGGGTCTCCAAATTATCCTAGGACAATAAAGGTGCAACGAAAAAGAAAATCACACCATGCCTTGCTGCTGCGAATACACTTTCTCTCTTCTCAAAATGGCAGGTTTTTATACTTTTGAAGGTTAGCAAGATAAGAAAGCATCACAGGACCTAGCTGTTAGTCTTTATTGGTTACATCCTTATTTCAAGTATACAGTACCTTTAGCTCAGGAATGTCCGAACCTGAGGTTTAGTCCTGAAAGGAGGCGCCATCTTGGATTATACGGCAGTTATCTCTATAAACATAATGTGACGGCCATTTTAGAAACATGTTAGAGAAAAGAGTTATACAGGCAGCTTTTATGTGCCATGTGCAAAGGCATATGTGGTGTTACACTAACTAATACATTCAAATGGAGACACAAAGGATCACACGTATAACCTTTGTTCCCATCCACAACATTATGTCCTCTATATTTGTAACAATTTTGCTAAAGGTCCTACACTTGTAGAGAATTGCCTGTTGTAAACATTGAGTATGGGATGGAACTTTTCACTCTACCCTCATCCTGTCTCCCCTACATGCACTTTGCAGATTGTGAGTGCCATTGAAAGTGCTAGATCTGTACAGTAAGGTTTGTGTGCCATCCCCACGGCCGCGGGGAGGGGCAGATTTTCTCTGCGATGAGCGGAGAAAAGCCCTCACCCTTTCCATTCACATGCTCATATTCCGTCCGAAAACCGGACGGAAGAATGTGCATGCCGAAAGTTTGTCGAGCGGCCGGCGGGCGAAAAAAATGCCGGTCGGAAAACCCGTGCAGTGGGGACTGCTGCACGGGTTTTCCATACAGCCCCGTTGTGCTCGTTTGCGGCCAGTTTTTCAGACGGTCTGCAAAACCACAAACCGTCTGAAAAACCGTCCGAAAGCCCGTGCCGTGGGGACATGCCTTAACCTTTGTTTGTCAACTTGTTGCATTTGCGCGTTCCTATGTGTCATGTTCCTATATTTTATGAGACTTCTGGGGAATGCTTTTCTACAGCTCCACTTGCCACAATCCACACAATTTTTGCTAGCTTGCATGGTTTTATAAAAGTACTAGGCTCCTAGTACATATAAAGGGTCATAAGGAGGCCCTGTGACACCTCCTGACTTATCTGTGTTAGTAAATCCTTGTGTTCTCTGTGATATAAAAATCCTGGAGCCTCTTTTCTTGTATCTCTGTGCTGTGCTGTTCCTCTGTTTTATCTTCTATAAGGCGGTGTCACCACTAGACTTGTTTACTGTTGGATTTTAAAGTGGATTCAGTAATTAAAATCCACAAAAGTCCGACTGTAAACCCCGCTATAGAAAATCCAATCTGTAGTCTACACAGCTCAGATTTTCTGAGGTCGGATTTCGAATTTGAAATCCGACCCAAAAATTTAGAACATGTTCTGTAACCCAATGGAAAATGTCAGATTATGGTTTTGTTCAATGGCAGGGGGCGCCTCCAAAATCCGAAAACCGTGGCAAAAAATCCCCAAAAAACAAAAACCGCTGTAAATTACTGGTCGGATTCTAGTTAGAATTCAACCAGTATTTTACCCTCTGTCGTGTGGACACAGCATGAATGTTATGACTGAATCAGTGAGATGGGTGTTACATTTCCAGTTTTCAAAGGGACAATGTCAATGTCAGACGATGCAGGGGCACCCCCACCCCTAATTGCTAACACCCATATGACAGATTCTTCAGTAATACGTTTCTAGGAGTAATAACAGAGGAACAGCACAACCCAGAGATATAAGAGAAGAGGCTCCAGAATTGTTACTTCACAGGGAACACAAGGATTTACTAAAACGGACAAGTCAGGAGATGTCACAGGGTCTCTTTAAGAGGATCAATGCATACAATATGGCATATTTGTTTGATTAAGTAAAGGGGAACCAACCGCACAAGATCCAATTGCTTTTTGTGTATTTTATTAGCTGGTACAATAAAGCACATATGATGCTTATTTCATGCAACTTATTTTGCATATAACATATGTTCTGTTTTTTCATATATCTTTCATGTGACTTGACTTAACGTTTTGGTCTGAAGACCTTTCTCTAAAGTTGTCACAGCGTAGGAAGGAATTGCGACTCAAAGGAGAATAAGAAGATATCCGACCACAGCTTGGGAACAGAATAGCACTAGGTGTGACAACTTTTGAGAGGTCTTCGGACCGAAAGGTTAAAGGGGTTGTCCCACTACATTGAGTCATCTTACCTCAGTCCTGTTTTCTTGGTTTCATTTTGAATTCAGGGGCGTGTTTACTGGCTTCTACTAGGCTGCAGTAGAAAGCCAGGTCTGTAGCTATAGCAACCAGTACTGGCAGCCTATCAGGAGAGATCAAACAGGTCTGTAGCTATAGTAACCTGACAAGCTGATGCAGCCCATACAAGAGGGGATATCTAGGAGTAGGTAGGACACTGTTAATGTTAATATTGCAAAGTGACCTGTTTTTCTTAGATCTTTAACATAAAAAGCAATTCTTGTAGTGAGACAACGCCTTTAAGTCAAGTCACATGAAAGAGATATGAAAAAACAGAACATATGTTATATGCACCATAAGTCGCATGAAATACTCATCATATGTGCTTTATTGTACCAGCTAATAAAATACACAACAAGCAATTGGATCTTGTACGGTTGATTGCTCTTATTGATTTGGACTGAGATGTCCTTCAACTAGCACGATACTTTTAAGTAGAAGTGCCGAGTAACTATTCTTGTTATATTTGTTTGATTAGTGAGGATCTGACTACTACAACCATCACCAATCACAAAGATGACAGGACTGGGTTCTAACATGCTCAATCTTTTTGTGGGAGTAACATGTCACCAGAGGTGTTTGGCAGGGGCTAACTCCCATCTTCTCATTCAGAGCACATGCACACCCAGCTGTGCCAAGCGTGCATGCACATGGGAGGTCAGAAGAGGTAGCAGTCAGCCTGACCTGCCTGGCCAAGTCCTATTTTTAATACTGATCCCAGTTTTGTCCTTTATTGTATAAACCTTAATGTTCTGTTTTTTGCAGGCAGGAGCGGAGATTTCCACTGTTAACCCAGAACAGTATTCTAAGCGCTTCTTGGACTTTATTAACAACATCCTGACGTAACATCTTCTAACACCGAGGAGGTTCTAGGAGACGAGACAGATGTTGATGCAATATGGGTGGAAAGACAGACGACCCTGCTTAAATTTGCTCCCTGCAGACAAAGACCCCTGGGGAACTTTCACTTCTGCAAGTGCACTGGGGGATTACTAATATCCGTCGCTTCCTGGCATAGTCCTAGTTATTTTTTACTTTTTTGATGTTTTCGTTGAAGAAGGAAATCTGAATGCTTTACAAAGTTGCACAAAAAAAATCTAATGCACAGAGGAAAGCCACCTGAAATCAGTGGATGAAGAACATTGGAGCCACCAGAGAGCGGTGCATGTGAAGATGAAACTGTAAACTGTAGATCAGTTTATTTTATTTTTATTATTTTTTTTATTAGATTGTTGAGTCAGTATTCATTGCAGAGAAGAGGGAATGTCGAGGATCTGCAAAACATCACTGAGCAGAACTGATGCACAGGCAAGAACCTTGGTGGAGGCGACGTTGGAATTCAAAATAGAGCTAATTTTTTTTTTTCCGCAGACAAGAGACTGTTTAATGTGGACATCTTGGGAGCATTAATGCCATAATGACAATGTACACGAGTCTTTACACTTTTGCCACAATAATCTGCACTTCACTTTAACAGGGATTACATCGTCATTTTTCGGAAGTGTCGCTGTACCATTCACCTAAATGTTACTGAGACCTATTTGCTTGCATAGTTTTAGACAAGTACCAATAACCTGTTGATTCTTCTATTGCTTTCAAACAGGCGAGGCCATCTTGGAGATTGATACAGAACAACCGTTTACATTGTAACCCGAGGGCATTTCTCTTCATGTTCTCAGTCTGTGATATTCATGTCCGTATCTAGTATGTTCAATAGACTTTTTCAATTTATGTGTTACAAAAAATTACAGCATCGAACAATGAAGTGGATTCGGTGTCCAGGAGCTTTTAACGTCTTGCTAATTTTGTTATTTGCGTCCCTTTCAAAGGCTGACAAGGTTACATTTTCTTGATTTCTGTTACAATATTACAAGTAAATTAATAAATACAACTTGAAACGTATACAAACCACTTTCCTGAGGATCAAATATCAATATTTTTAGGTTTTATTGCGGTTTTTTTTTGGGGTGGGAGCGGGGGTCAAAAGTCATTATTTTAAACACACAGGCACCTACATCGAATTTTGCATCGATGTGTAATTTTTTATTAAAAAATGCATACAGTTTTTTATTAGTGTCTGACTCATGCAGATAATTAAACACACCACACATACTATAAGGCAGTGTTCCCCAACTTCACAGTCCTCACCATCCCCAAACCCAAACAGGTCATTTTCAGGATCTAACCGCAACAATGGTGGTTTGAACTAGAAATTAAGAACCAACACTTGCTCCCCGCTTATCAAAAAGTAATTAATCAGATGGGAGGTAATAAAATATAACTTTTAATAATGCCGATATAAAAAGGGTAGCCATAAACTACCCAAAAATACAAAGAACATAATTAACAGTTGAAAAGACAGCATTCTGACCCTAAATTGCCCTATAACTACTCCACAAACCCTAGCCTAATAAGTACGGATGTGTGGCCCCAATAAGGGCTTCCTGTCCGGAAACCTAATATCTAGAGACAATAGCCCTAAAAAATCCTAACGAGTCCTAACATGTTTCAATCTCTTCATATACCAACAAATTTCCTATTGGGACTATTTTGTAAGAAGAAAGGATATATATACCTTTATAAGCCGAAACAACTAAGGGCTATATACAACCAAGGGCTAGACTTAACCACATACAAATAACAAAAGTGTAATCAATATGAATGTAAACACACATGTATAAAAAAAAAATGGACAGTTAGGCGCAATAACGCGCACTGCCTCAGAGTATATTTATCGCTCCTAAATGCATCCACTTACAAACTGTGGTAATACACAAGAAAAGCAAGACTTACTAAGAATTCTCTTAACTAAAGGACAGTCTAAATAATGACCTGTCTATTTCAAAATGCATCTCACTTACAGCACCTTTAGCATGCCAAATCCACAATCATGTGTAACAAGAATCTGTAAAAATATTAGATGAAATCAATTAGAAAAATACTCATTGGAAAATGGCCATTAGGCTGTTTTCAGGATCTCCCACAAAATGCACTGACAATAATTGAATCACCCGTGCAGCATAATGAAATCACCCGTGCACTGCTAAGGAAAGCCAGAAAACATGACCTGTTGGCGGGCCTTGAGGACTGGAGTTGGGGACCCCTAAATACCTTCTTCTGTGCTAAAATAGAAAATTACCCCATACTTACCTCTGACACCACTACTGTTCCAGAGTTCCAGTATTTTCCCCCGTCCCTCACTAATGACATTACATTCATGGATCACATGATGCTGCAGCCAATCTCTGACCTCTGTGGCCACATGGTGTACATGCAGGCATGTGGCTGCTGAGAACAGAGATTGGTTGGAACATCATGTGATCCATGGACATGACATCATTCGTGAGTGATCGGAGAACACTGGAGCTCTGGCAGCGCTGAAACAGTGGTGATGGGAGAGGTGAATATGAGTTAATTTTCTATTTTATCACAATGGGAGGTTGTAGGGAGGAATTTAAAAGTTGTGCAAAACCACTTTAAAATTCAGCACAAATCTTTGTAAGATTAAGAGGAAAAGAGATACCAAATATTGTGTTTTAAGTTGGAAAACAACTAATGAATTGCAAAAATCTAAGGGGGACATGTGTGAAAATTGTCTAGGTCTCAGACTTTCTTCGTTGCTCATAGAAACCAATCAGAGCTCCCTTTTCATTTTTTAAGAGCACTGTATGAAATGAAAGGGGAACTAGGGCCCTAAGTACTCTTATAAATTCTGTATATTTTCTGAAGGCCGACAACCTGATGATTGCAGTTGTTTTAACATGCTGTTGATAGCCATGTCCACCTTCATGTAACTTTGTGACAAGCAGGAATGATTTAAAAACATATTAAAATATACAATGGCCATACAAGAAATTGAGAAATTATTAGTGCATACCCCAAGTAGCTATTAAGCTAACGAAATCTACATTCAAGAGGGTATACGGCATATCGCGTAGAAAAATACAAATGAACCATTTATACATGCAACAGCCTTCCTGCAACTTTGTATCAACCAGTGACAAAAAGCCAGAAAAAATTAAAAACTGCAATGTATACTCAAACTGTAGGTAGACAAAATATACCTCTTTTACATGCAGATTAAATTGGGGTTTGTTTCTTTAATTCCCTTCATTTTAACCATAATTAATACCCATAAACCTATTCTAATGTGTTACATAATGCTAACTAATACAATTTTTTTGGTGGAACTACTAAGGAATTGGTCTGCAGATTTTATGCTAAAGATCAGGTACAAACAAAACAGAAACCGTGTAAAATCAATTTTATGGATATTTGTGGGGGTGTTGCAAGTATCTGGTGCGACTTCCTAGACACTGCCATCCAGATGCTGGTAAAGGTTAAGGTCATGGAGTTAAATGGCCTAAATAGGTAAAGAAGGATGACTAGATGAGAAAGTGCTTATTTTGTGACACCTTTTCCAGGGAAAGAATGGCCTATTTATGATTATCTTTGACCAAATATGCTCCCTGGTTCATAAATGGGGTCATTTATAAATAAGATTTAAAGGGTGTGCCGAGCAAATAATATTATACATAAATGGGGTCATAACATGAACAGAAGCAATGTTACCACTCTCCGTGAATCATTTAAAGCTATACAGAGATAGAATACAATCACAGATCCTCCTCTGCTCCCTGCATGCTGCCCTCATATCCCCCACCAGCATCCCCTGTGCTCTTCATATGGACTAAAGAGAGCGCTGCACGTGTATGCGATTCCCGCTTCACCCTGCTCCATCTCCGGCTCAATCACAGTTAAAGCCTTCACCTGAGTCTTTTGTGAAGCGAAGCTTTCCAGGAACATTCTAGTCTGAGCTACAGTCTTTAGTAGCAAGAACAATTCAAATATGTCTTTGTTTCCTCAGCTCCATCCTTTACATCTTATAAATTAATACTCTTAAAGGGACACTTCCATCAAAAGTTTTCACATATTGACCAGCAATATGCGAGTATTATACAAATGTATTTTTTTAAATTGGGTGGTTTTTTTTAAATAGAATTTTTTTTTAAAGCTCCCCTGTATACGTGACTTCCTGTTTTGTCTCTATAACTTCCCTCTGTAAGCTCTGATAGCACTGCAGTGAGAGAAGTGCTGGACAGTTCTTATTCTAGGTCGACTGGCTTTAGAGGTGTCAATTGGACCTGATAAATCCCTTCCCCAGTGTAGAAAAAGATTATCCCATTGTACTTTCATGTATTTGCTCTTTTCATTGCCCTGTGGTCTAGTCCTATCCATTCCTGTCCAGAGAGCAATAAATTACAGACAGTAGGTAATCACATCATAATTAATGAGACCACACAGATAAGCAGCAGCTGCAGTAAAGTGAGATTAGTCTTCCCAGTCATTCAAGTATTTTATCTCATTACTAATCACAGCTAGAAAAGGATTACATTTTATTTGTAATTTTTAATTGCATAGGACTTGAAATGATAAAGGCAAATACTGTCAAAAATTGTAAAAAAGAAGAAATAGTTTTCCAGGAATATTGGTTTTAACAAAAATACTCCTTTCTGGTGGAAGTGTCCCTTTAAAGGGTTTGTTTCATTTGGACAGTGGTCTTTCATTGGTGGGAAGTTAATCTTGTTAAATGCCATACAAAGTCAAGTCTCCTTGTGGGACGGGCTAAAAAAAATGCTTATTGTTAAGAAGTATGAGGATGAAAAATATAGCATTCTTAAAAATATAAATATTGGTATTTCTGCAACTAACAATCCAACCAATAACACTATTCCGTCTCTTAACCTGCACTGTGAACAAAGTAAAAAAAAAAATACAAAAATGCCAGATTTTTTGTTTACTATTTATCCCGCCTTCCCAAAAAAACGAAATAAAAAGTGATTTAAAAAAGTCTTAAGTACCCCAAAACGGAAAAGAACAACTCATGCGGCTCTCAAAATACGGCTGCTAAAAACGAAAACCCAATGAAATCCCAACAAGCCCTCATACAGCTCGGTCAGTGGAAGAACAAAAAAATTATGTCTTTTGTAACACGGGAATGAAGAAAAGAAGTGTGTCATGAAGGACTTAAAGGGGTTTTGCCACAAAGTAAAATTGATGTGGGAAACTTGCAAACTAAATAATAAACATTTTCACCATACATCAATTATTAAAAATTCTGCACCATTTTTTTTAGCTGCTCCTTTATTGTTTTTTCCATTGTTTACAGCTCGTCTCCCAGAGGATACGACAGGGCTGCGAGCTCCTCAGCCTGGGCGCACATGCTCAAACATCACCTCTCCTCTCAGGCAGCTACTGAGTGTTCAAACCCGGGTGCTCTCATTCTACTCCCGTCCTATGTTCACCTTAGTAATTTAGTACAAACCGTGCAAATAAATAGAAAAATAAACCTCAATGAGGTATGTGCATTGAAAAAGAGGAAAAATCCACAGGTTTGGTTCTCTGCAGGGATTTGAACCTAGGACCTGTGCCTGTGGAGGTAAAAGCTTTACAGGGACTAACTAGAGAGCCCAGGGCCCCAAAGCAGACTTTTGGATGGGCGCCTGGGCCTGCCCAACCCCGCCCCCCCCTGCCCACCTCCCAGACCACGACATTTACCAGAAATGCTGTTAGCTAATATAGATAATACAAAGGTGTAAATACCTCACCATACAACTCACCATCATACTGCTACCAACAAAGTCACACTATACCAAGACCATCAACATTACAAAATAACCCTATTAACATAGTAACCTGATTATACCGCCAGAACATGACCACATAATGACTGAATAAACCCCTACACTTTACTGATCAGGTACACAAAGAACCAATAATACCGCAATATAGTGACCATAAAGTGGTATATACTAGTGAACACAGGCTCTGCAGACTGTATATTAACCTCCATACAGCGACCATATAGAGTAGATATCAGATACACAGGTGCTTTTCAAATATACTTACATTTAGGGCCTCACAGTGACGTCTTGTCTGAAAGATGTCCGTTCACTTTCCCGGTTTCTTCTCTATTCGGGGATCCAAGACCTCCATGTGACTTCCTCCGTCCACCACGTCGTCCCTGTAGAAATTCTACAACACAAACCCTGAGTACGCTTCACTTTTTTTTATCATTTCCCAAGTGAGAGTGCCCCCTCCCCCATAAACAAACTCCCCATTTATAAAGGCCCAAAATGAATAGAATTACCCCCTGGTATTATGGGCTCCCCCAGTCGTTATGCTAGGTACAACACGGGGCCCACGGGCATGTAGCTAGTAGCGTTAGCACCACCACCGGGCAGTAGCTAGTTAGCTTGGGGATATGAAAGGTCAGTTCATGCCCCCGGCAGTAGCTTAGGGGATCCCTATTTAGGTAGAATGGGGGCCCCCTGTAGCTAGGCCACCCCTGTAGGTAGAATAGGGCCCTCTGTAGCTTAGTGCCCTTTAGCAGGAAAAGTCCCCCCCCCTGAGATTAGAGCCCCCTTGTAGGCCAGAAAAGTCCCCCGCCCCCCTGTAAATAGAGCCCCCTTGTAGGCAGAATAGTCCCCCTCTGTCCCCCCAGTAGAATTAGAGCCCCCTTGTAGGCAGAATAGTCCCCCCCTGTAATTTAGGCCCCCTAAGCCAGAATAGTCCCCCCCTGTAGGCATAATAGTTCCCCCCCTGGTTAGATTAGAGCCCCCTTGGAGGCAGAAATAGATCCCCCCCCCTTAGATTATGACCCCTTGTATGCAGATATAAGTCACCCTGTAGATTAGGCCCCGCAGGCAGAATAGTCCCCTACCCCCCCTGTAGATTAAGAGACCCCCTTGTAGTACAGAATGGTCCCCCTGTAGATTAGGGCCCCCTCAGCAGAATAGTCACCCACCCTGTAGATTAGAGACCCCCTGTAGGCATAGTTCTCTCCCCCCCTCCCTTAAGGGCCCCCTGTAGGCGTAGTTCTCTCCTCCCACCCTTTAGGTCCCCCTGTAGGCATAGTTCTCCCCCCCCCCCTTTAGAGCCCCCTTTATGTATAGTTCTCCCCCCCCTTTAGAGCTTCTTAAGGGAAAAGTTCTGCCCCCCCCTTTTAGAGCCCCCTGTAGGTATAGTCACCCCCCCCCCCCCTTTAGAGCCCCTGTAGTATACCTTCTCACCCCCCCCCTTTAGAAGCCCTGTAGGGAATACTTCCCCCCTTTAGAGCCCCCCTGTTTGTATACTCCCTCCCCCCCCCCCATTAGAGCCCCTTGTAGTATAGTTCCCCCCCCTTTATTAAGCTCCCTGTTGGTATAGTACTCCCCCCCGTTAGAGCCCCCTGTAAGTATAGTTCTCTCCCACCTTAGAGCCCCCTGTACGTTATAGTTCTCCCCACCTTTATAGCCCCCTGTAGGTATAGTTCTCTCTCCCCCGCTTTAAGAGCCCCCTGTAGGTATAGTTCTCCCCCTCCTTTAGAGCCCCCTGTAGAATAGTTTCTCCCCCCCTTTAGAGCCCCTGTAGGTATAGTTCTCCTCCCCCCCTTTAGAGCCCTCTTGAAGGTAAGTTCCCCCCCCCTTATAGGCCCCCTGTAAGTAAGTTACTCCCCCTTTACAGCCCCCTGTAGGTATAGTTCTCCCCCCCCCCCTTAGAGCCCCTTGTAGGTATAGTCCCCCCCTTTAGAGCCCCCTGTAGGTATAGTACTCCCCCGCCCCTTTAGAGCCCCTGTAGGTATAGTTCTCCCCCCTTTAAGAGCCCCCTGTAGGTACTGTTCTCTCCCCCCCCTTTAGAGCCCCCTGTAGGTTTATTACTCCCCCCCCTTTAGAGCCCCCTGTAGGTATAGTTCTCCCACCCCCCTTTAGAGCCCCCTGTAATTATTGTTCCTCCCCCCCCCTTTAGAGCCCCCTGTAGGTATAGTTCTCCACCCCTTCCTTTAGTGCCCCCTATAGGTATACTTCTCCCCCCCGTAGGTATAGTCCCCCCTCCCCCTTTAGGGCACCCCGTAGCTCATACTTTACCTGCTCCCCCAGCGTCTCCCGTCTCCTCCAGCCGCCAAGCCCTGCTGCTTAAGGTTTGGGGCTGAGGACAGGAAGCTCGGCAGGCGGCGCGATGATGTCCACCTTTCCTCCGCACCGCCTGCTGAGGCGATGTATGGCATGGGCCAGGGAGTGCACAGCTCTCCCTGCCATCCACCCGTTCATCTTAAATTGTATGCGCTCGGCACACGGACGTGCATACAATTAAGAGAAGGGCCTCCGGAGCGCAGGGGGCGGATCCTGCCGGCGGGCACGCCCCGCCCCTTCCTTTTCCACCAGATCGGACCCCGCAGCTCTGCACCCGCCGCAGTGAACAGTATGTGTTCACTGTCCCCCGTCGTCCCAGGAGCGGCATCTCCGGGGGTAGCAGAGGTGATACAGCTGCCGCGGGAGCCCCCCAAGCCAACCGGCCCCGTAGCAAACTGCTACCCCTGTAGTTACGCCCCTGGCATTACCTGTTAGGTACATGTAGCTTACTCACAGCTTTATACATAACAGAGCATTTTTTCACTAGAGAGAGGAAAGGCCTGGTGATGTCTCCTTCTGGGTCACAATGATATGCAATTCAAACAAATCACACAAACCGCACAACCGCACGCCCCCCCCTTTTTCAAGGAAGACACACAGAGCTGAAGAGCTGGATGCAGGAGGTATGAAATGACTTGTGGCAAAACCCCTTTAAGCAGAATTTTATAATACAAAAAAAATACCTCCTGAATCTTCTCCCATTGAAAAATAACATCACAGTGATTCACATCTCATCCATAATGATGCGACTGGATTGTGCCACCAAGCTCCTAATGGCCATGGGGATGTTTAGTGACCTCTCATCTCATAGTAGTTGCCGCAGTCCTCGCACAGCAGAAAGGATGTGTAAACCAATGGCGAGGGCACGATGGGGGACATTGAACATGGGGTGTTTTTTATTTTTTCGTTTTAACAAGTTATGTGATGTATCTTCTTTTAGTAAGGGACAGCTCTATGGGATTTTCCTTTGGGATTAACACCCTTATAATTAGAGACTGATGAAATCTTTTTTAAAATTGAATCCTTTATTTACAACACAGGCCTTCTAATAAATAAACACAATATACTCTGGCTTCAACCACACACATAAAAATGGCTTAATCTCATTGCTGGTTATAGCTATTTCCACTTTTCTTTCTATTTCCCTCCATGATACGTCATTATGTAAGTACCAGGTGATGATGGAGTCTGAGAAGGAGATTTTCTCATACAGATCAGCTGCTTCACCAAACGTCAGAACCAGCCATGGACTCAGAATATCATTAATGAGACAGGACTTGGTGCCGATCATAATTAAAGCAGCTTATCTTGTAACTGATATAGTGCAAGAAGAATAAGGTTGGAAATAAATTTGTGTTAAATATTTCACTACTAAGCCAGACTGCTGAAACCATTTTCATTTCCATTTCAAAGGGGTTGTCCAATTTAGAAAATCTATTTTCAAATTCCCTACTAGGGAATTATGAGTCAATAGAGTAATAGATTTCTAATCCCTTGGCCAGAGTGGAGAGTGGTTATAAAGAGTGTCTCCTGCTCTGGAGGACCTGCCTTATCTTTCGTAACAAAGACAACCCAGTGATTTGAATGGACACAGTGTAATGATTTAAGTGAGTGCGCTGCTGGAAACTGGCACACATTGGAGACCGTAAGACCGGGACTGCACCAGTTTTCTGGTGTACTTTGAGCCAAAAAGAATGTATGAACAGACGCATTCCAAACTCTGGCTCGATCAGTCCCTTTGTAATGAACAAAAGACACTTTTTAATGCGCCAAAGATTTGGGGCGTTCTGGGGGCATCACACTTCATAGAAGTAGACACATTTATGATTCTTTGAAACCAAATCTAGGCACAGAACAGTTAGAACATAAAGACCGGGGTAAAGGTGGTGCCTGAGCCAGACTGTGGTTATTTGGCGTTCTACACTGCCACGAGTAAGTAATGTCCTGCAGAAGAAAGACCAGGGTAAAGTTGGTGCCTGACCAGACTTGTGGGGGTATTGGCTCTACACTGCGCCTTTATGTATGACCTGCAGAAGAACAAGCCAAACCAGGGTAAAGGAGTGGCCTGAGCCAGACATGTGGTATAGCTCTACACTGCCCTGTATGTATGACCTGCAGAAGAACAGCCAGACCAGGGTAAAGGTGGTGCCTGATCCAGACTTGTGGTATTGGCTCACACTGCCCTGTATGGTATGACCGCAGAAGAACAGCCCGACCAGGGTAAAGGGTGATGCCTGACCAGACTTGTGGTATTGGGGCTCTACACTCCCTGTTGTATGACCTGCAGAAAACAGCCAGAACAGGTAAAAGTGGTGCCTAGCCGACTTGGTGGTATTGGCCTTCTACACTGCCTGTATGTATGAACCCTGCTGATGATCAGCCAGACTCAGGGTAAAGGTGGTGCCTGAGGCAGACTTGATGTTATTGGCTCTACACTGCCCTGTAAGTATGACCTGCAGCAGAACAGCCAGACCAGGGTAAAGGTGGTGCCTGAGCCAGACTTGTGGTATTGGCTATACATGCCCTGATATGTATGACCCTGCAGAAGAACAGCCAGACCATGTAAAGGTGTGCCTGCCTGAGCCAGACTTGTGGTATTGCTATACCACTGCCCTGTATGTATGTCCTGCAAAGAATACGCCAGACCAGGGTAAAGGTAGTGCCTGAGCCAGACTTGTGGTATTGCTCTACACTGCCCTGTACATGTATGACCTGCAGAAGAAAACAGACCATGGGTAAAGGGGTGCCTGAGCCAGACTTGTGGGATTGGCTCTACACTGTACACTGCCCTGTATGTAATGACCTTTAAAAGAACCAGCCAGACCAGGGTAAAGGTGGTGCCCCGAGCCTAGAACTTGTGGTATTGGCCCTCTACACTGCCCGTATTTATGACCTGCAGAAGAACATAACAGGTAAAGTGTGTGCCTGAGCCAACTTGTGGTATTGGGCTCTACACAGCCCTGTATGTATGACCTGCCAGAAAACAGCCAGACCAGGGTAAAGTGTGCCTGACCAGACTTGTGGTATTGGCTCTGCACTGCCATGTATGTATGACCTGCAGAAGAACAGGTTCATACATTCTGGCACATTCTACATTGCCATAAAACTATTTAGAACTGGCCTGTCAGCGCCAACGTTCATACATGTCGCCCGTATTGTTTCCCAATACATAGGTGCTGGTTCTTGGTGAGTCCACACTTTGGAATCTGCTTACTGTTAAGTAGGGATTATCAGATGTGGACAAAATCCATCGGCCGTCACATGCGAGCTTGGTTTGGTCTCCATGCAGTTACCGCTCTGTTGGACCCTGCAAAAAAATCATGCGTAGACAATATAGGAAGTCAAAAATCAAATCACTGCCAAAATCAAAACATAACTTTTAATAATCATCCATTAAAATAGTCCCACATTTAGCAGTAAAAACAAATACAATTCTCCCTATAATGTGTCACAAGGGAATCTCTATCAACCATATACTGATTTTGAGACCAAACTCATGGTTAGTTGATGTATCCAGAAGCTGATGTCCCCAAATCCCAGGGTTGTCCTGTGTTCTATGTAACCCTACAATTTGGGGACATCAGTTTCCGGATACACCTATCAACTAACGGTGAGTTCGGTCTCAATATATCAGGTTATGTTTGATAGAGATTTCCCTTGTGATATATTATAGATATATTATAGAGAGAATTGTATTTGTTTTTATTGCTAAAGGTGGGACTATTTTAATGGATGATTATTTACACCTTACCAATATTGGATGTACCCTTAGATGGGAAGGTAGCCACGCAAATGGACTTATGGGTATGTCCTGGACATCGTGTGGGCTTACAAGCGGAGTCCACATGTTCGCAGTATGGAGCCGGCTGTATATTACAGCTGGCCCCATGCTTTGTTACATATAAATAAAAAAAATAATGAATCTTATAAATTATATAGCGGCCAACATAAATCCACCGCAGCACTTACAAATTCAAGGGAAAACTACAAACATTAACACATTAAAAGTAACTTACAATGAGACAAGTGTGAAGGCCCCTGCTCTGTGAGAGCTTACACTACTATTAGGGTGTATGGTGAAACATACGGTTAGAAGTGCCAAGTTTACAATGGTCCAGCCTTGTTCAAAAATTAGGGGGTGGTTTACATGAAAAAAGGGATGAACTGCCACCCAGACTTGTACATCTATAAACAGATAAGTGCCTGTGAGTGCCCTAGTGTAGGAGTACAGAATGTGTGTGATGAGCATTAGGGATCTTGGTAGGCAACCGAGAAGATGTATTTTTCAGGGCCCTCTAAAACTGTGAGGGTTGTGAATGTTGCCTGAACGCCCCCGGTAGCATATTCCAAGAACTGGGGACGCACGTGTCAAATCTTGGAGACGGGCATGGGAGGTTCGGATAATTGATGAGTGTACCCTGATATCAGCAGAAGCGGATAGAGCGGGTCGGGTGGTAGACAGAGACAAGGGAGGAGATGTAGGGGGGGGGCAGCGTTGTGGAGAGCTTTATGAGTAAGAATGCTGAGTTTAACAGTATCCTTTACTGGATGGGCAACAGTGCAGTGACTTGACCAGGGTAGAGGCGTCAGTATAAGTGGCTGGAGAGAAAGATGAGCCTGGCTGCTGCATTCAGGACGATTGAAGAGGGTAGAGATTGCATAGTTTTGCCAAGGTGACGGCTGAACTTACTCCAGTCATAGGCGTTTAACTCCCTCTGTCTGCATTGGCATCGCTGCTGCCGATTGCTTTCCTAGCAACCCGGAAACCTATCAAAGGCTTCTAAGCTGCCTGTGACGTCACTACGCCCAGCCGTGCCCTCTTAGTAATTGACAGTTACAGTGCATAGAAGAATTGATATGCATTGTAACAATGATCTGAAGAACACTGATTCAAGTACTATATGGGGACAAGTAAAAAAAAAAAAAAGTAGAACACAAAAAATAAAATTAAAACTTGTACATTGCCCTTTCCTCTTTATAAATGGCAATCATCCCAAAAAAGTAAAAACATTTAACTTTTTCCAGTCATCTCGCAGCACATAAAATGGAAAAGTGTTCAAAAACTGATATAAATGTTAAAGTGGAACCAATAAAAACTTCAGTTCGTCCAGACAAGAATTCTTACACAGCTCTGTTTACGGAAAAATAAAAAAGTTATGGCTCTCAGAAGACAGCGATGCATAAATATTGTTTTACATAATAAAAACACTTTTTTAAGGTGCTACAGCATAAAAATAAATATATAAATTGAGTACTGCCATAATCGTATCGCCCCAAAGAGTAAAACTAATATGTCATGGATACTGAACGGTGAGCGCTGTCAAAAGTAAAAAAAACGCTACAAGGGTTGCAGTATTTTCTTCACCCTGGCTTCCAAAAAACAGATTTAAAATGATCAAAAAGCCCTGTCCCTCAAAATGATATCAATAAAAACGTCAAATCCTCCCGCAAAAAAACAAGCCCCTACACAGTTCCATACACAGAAAAATAAAAAAGTTATGGCTCTCAGACTATAGGGATGCAAAAACGTGTTTTCCTTTTTGAATAAAAGTGTTTTTATTCTGGAAAAGCAGCAAAACATAAAAAAATATTCAAATTGGGTATCACTGTAATCGTATTGAGCTGCTGAGTAAAGCTAGCATGTCATTTATAGCGCACGGTGACCGCTGTAAAACATTTTTAAAAGCTATCAGGATTGCTGTATTTTTTTTATCCTGCCTCCCAAAAACCTTGATTAAAAGTAATCAAAGTGTCACACGAACCCCATAATGGTACCAATGACAATGGCTACTCATCCCGCAAAAAAACAAGCCTTTAAACAGCTTCATATACATAACAATAAAAAAAGTTATGGCTATCAGACTATGACAACATAAAAGTGCAATTTTTATGCATTTCTATTGTGTAAAAGTAATAAAACATAAAAAAAACTTTATATAATTGTAATTGTACCAACCACATAGTATCCCATACACTGTATATAAGTTATCCTGTTATTTATCCCGTACGGCGAATGCTGTAAAACTGAAGCACAAGAAAAAATGGCGGAACTGCGTTTTTTTCCCCCTATTTCATGGTCCAATGCTAAAAAAAACTATGGAAAACCTGTGCGTCCTAAATGCACAATACACCCCAAGATGAGATTCATGAGGGGTGTTGAATCTAAGATGCGGCGACCTCTGGAAGATTTCACCTGTTTTGGTTATTTGGGGGCTTTGCAAATGAGACATGGCACCCACCAAAATCTATGTTCCAAAAGCCAAATAGCGCTCCCTTCTTCGTACGCCCTGCCATGCGCCCAAACAGCAGTTTATACCCATGTATAGGGTACTACTGAACTTGGAAGAAATTGGGTAACAGATTGTGGGGCGCTTTTTTTTCCAGAACTCCTTGTAAAAATGGAACATTTTCAGCTAAAATTGCAGATTGTTGAAAAATGCTCCATGAGACATCGGAAGCTGTCCTGTAGTTTCAGGACCTCATCACCAGTTCCTAGAAGTCTAGTAAATTGCAAGGTGAAGCCTCATAGATCTGACTTGTTTTTCTAGTACATACCACAGATGCCCAATCAGATTGAGGTCTGGAGAATTTGAAGGCCAAGTCAACACCTTAAATTCTGCCATGTTCCTCCAACCATTGCTGAACAATTTTTGCGTGTGGAAGGGGCATTATTCTGCTGATAGAGGTCATTGTCATTAGTGAAGATCACTGCCGTGAAGTGGGGGACTTGGTCTATTATAGTGTTTAGGTGGGTGGTACACATTCAGATGCTATTCACATGAATACCAATACCCAAGGTAAGCCTGGTCTGTGGCTATGTGCCACAGTGTCTAGAACTTCTGTATCTTCTGTGGGATCGGACCCCCTGTGCACATCAGTGAGTTTTGGGTACCCATGATTGTCACTGGTTGTACTTCCTTGTATCATTTTTGGATACTATGAACCAATGCATAGCAGGAACGCCTCAAAAGGCCTACCATATTGGATATGTTCTGACCCAGTCCCAAAGTAGATAAAGTCCCACCAAAGTAGACAACTCTTTTGAGTCCAGTACGTGTTTTGGCTCCACCATGGTATACATGGAGATACTGTTTTTCATGGTATCCCACATTATCAAAAGTGCATAAGGATGCAATCTATGATAGAGCCACTCTTAAAAGAGATGGGTCCCTGTTAAACCTTATATCCTGCTCACTCTCCGGGCTAAAAGACACCTCCAAGAGGTTGCAAGCCAAAAATGGTCCCCTCTGCTGCAGCAAAGGGAAACCCATAGTTGCTCCTGGTATCAAAATAGGTTACGAGCCCAAACCTCCACCAAGGAGCCAACAAGGTGGCTTCTCCATAGAGTACCAGGGTTCGCAGGGGAGAAAGGAACCTGATGGTCACACAGTCTCCTCCTAAACCTCGGGAGGATACTATTCCCTCAAACCTTAACACACAAAATGTGACGAAAAGAACACACAGTGATGTGAAAAGTAAGTTTAAAAAAATATGGATGTGCACAGGGAATACTGCTCAGACATCCCGAATGATAAAAACACCTCATGTTGCCAGGCCAGAAGGCTGGGGAATAGAGGTATGTGCCCGATGGGACATGGAAAAAAAGTGTGTGCAATGTGCGGTTACTCGGGGTTCTACACCCAGTGAGTTCAGGCAGCTGAGGGTCACCACTCCTGGGGCACTTTGCACTTAGGGTTTCCAAATCTGCTTGGGCCCACATGGCTTTGATCCTGTGGAAGGGTCACCTACAGTATAGTCCACATCTATAATGCAGACCACATACACTTGTTTCCTAAATCCCCCAGTGTGCAGCACCTGTCCATTA
>JAODAL010027673.1:0-54547 GCA_025379985.1 Phyllomedusa bahiana | reverse complement strand
GGGGGTCAGCACCCAACAAAACAAGCTTAATTAACCCGGGATGTAAATTGCGCCAAAGAATTGAGCCCCACAAAATAGTAGCTTTGTAGCGTGTTACAATTGGGCGTGTTTTTCTACACCACACACAAGAGATACGTTGTAATTAAACCTTTGCTTGTGAATTAGGCTACAGGAAAAATTTATATTTTTTGGCGTTGAAAATTACAGTTTCTTGGGGTCAGCACACCAGAAAAAACAACGCTTAATTAACCCCTGGATGTAAATTGCGCAATAGAATTGAGCAGCCAAAAATGAAGTGGTATTTGTATTGTAAAAACGATGTTTCTTTAAATGAATACAACAGGAACTGGCTTAGTTTCCCACTTGGATATTGAATGTATATGCAGCTGCAGTGGACGCACACTGGATTTCAGATCCAATACCCCAAAAAATTAGAAATAGAACATTAAGAGAACAGTCCCTGAGACAAGCTGAGACACCCCACAAAAATCGGTGTATGAAAATCAATTCTTCAGTAAGAGCTATCAGCCGCGGCGCACCTTCCTGATGAGCACAGTGAGGGGAGTGTGAGCCCCCCGGCGTCGCGCCTGGACTTATATAGTGCGGTGATGTCACAGATCCCGTCGGTCTCTGATTGGCTTCACCTCTGCACATGTCATGCAGGCTATGCCCTTCTTCCTCCCAGAGTTCTTTGCCCCATGTAGCGCCATGTGCTCGCAGCCATTTTATCAATCAAAGCACACTTCGTTCACCCGAAGTACTCCAAAGTTCGACTTCGTTCCGAACCGAAGTTTTCCTGAAATTCTAAACGAATTCCACTTCGTTAGAATCGATTCGCCCATCTCTAATTATATTGTATTTTTGATATAATATTTGTTATGGAAAGATCTTATGATACTATTTGTAACTGCTGCTTCCATTTTGTATGCGTCAAGGATTAATGTTAATAAAAACAATTTAAAAAAAAAAAAAAGAAGGAGAAGAAAGCACATTCCTGCCCAGTGTTACACATCTGCAGCAGGTTCTAGATATGGTGTGGGTTCCATATCTGTCGCCGCTCTGTCCGCCTTAAGCCCCAGTCTCATCATGTTTATGGCATCTGTCAGGATCATTTATCCCAACAGATACTGTATTGGGGCATAAGAGATCTAAAAGGCAATAGTAGTCTGAATTGGATTGTGTTTGTCCTATTTAACAAACGTTTGTGCTTTGTATATTGGACACAATGGCGTGATCTATGGTTACCACAAATGGAGATATTATTGTGATGTGAATTGGGCCTTAGTTTTTGGGATTTTCATTAATTTCACATCTTTTGTTAAATGCAATCCAAAGAATAAAATTGACAATTATTCCAAAATACGAAGCCTACTAATAGCTGGTTATAGTATATAACTACCGTATTATAATTAGAGATGGGCGAATTGATTCTAACGAAGTGGAATTCGTTTAGAATTTCAGGAAAACTTTGGTTCGGAACGAAGTCGAACTTTGGGGTACTTCAGGTGAACGAAGTGTGCTTTTCATTGATAAAATGGCTGCGAGCACATGGCGTTACATGGGGCAAAGAACTCTGGGAGGAAGAAAGGCATATCCTGCATGACATGTGCAGAGATGAAGCCAATCAGAGACCGGCAGGATTCTGTGACGTCACCGCACTATATAAGTCCAGGCGAGACGCTGGCAGCTCACACTCCTCTCACTGTACTGATTAGGGAAGGTGCTGTCGTGGCTGCTTGTAATGGCTCTTACTAAAGAACTGATTTTTTTATACAGCGATTTTTGGGGGGTGTCTCAGCTTGTCTCAGAGACTGCGTCTCTTAACGTTCTATTTCTGATTTTTTGGGGTATTGGATCTGAAGTCCAGTGTGCGTCCAGTGCAGCTGCATAAAACATTTTAATGCTATCTGCTCACAGCACATTGAATATCCAAGGGGGATCTAAGACTGTTCCTGTTGTATTCATTTAAAGAAACAGCGTTTTTACAATACAAATACCACTTCATTTTTGGCTGCTCAATTCTTTTGCGCAATTTACATCCAGGGGTTAATTAAGCGTTGTTTTGCTGCTGTGGTGACTCAAAGAAACCGTCTTTTTCACCGCCAAAAAATACATTTTTTCCTGTAGCATAATTCACAAGCGAAGGTTATTTTCCTCTTGTTGTGTAGCGTAAAAAACACGCCATTGTAACACGCTACAAAGCTAGTAGTTTGTGGTTGCTCAATTGTTTGGCACAATTTACATCCAGGGGTTAATTAAGCGTCGTTCTGCTGCTGTGGTGACTAAAAGAACATCTTTTTCACCTCCAAAAAAGACATTTTTCCTGTAGCATAATTCACAAGCGAAGGTTAATTAAAATTTTTTCTCTTGTTGTGTAGCGTAAAAAACACGCCATTGAAACACGCTACAAAGCCAGTATTTTTTGGTTGCTCAATTGTTTGGCGCAATTTACATCCAGGGGTTAATTAAGCGTTGTTTTGCTGCTGTGGTGACTCAAAGAGAGCGTTTATTTCACCACCAAAAAATAAATTTTTCCTGTAGCATAATTCACATGCAATGGTTTATTACATTTTTTTCTCTTGTTGTGTAGCGTAAAAAACACGCCATTGTAACACGCTACAAAGCTGGTAGTTTGTGGCTGCTCAATTCTTTTAGACAATTTACATCCAAGAGTTAACTACCTTATATACTCGAGTATAAGCCGAGGCACCTACATTTGCCCCAAAAACGGGAAAACTTATTGACTCCTAGGGTAGAAAATGCAGCGGCAAACTGGTAAATTTTAAAATAAAAATGGATACCAATAAAATTACATAGGCAGTTTAATGCCCCCCATAGGCAATTATAGGCAGATATATGGCCCTATATCAAGTATAAAGGCAGGTATATGCCCCAAAAGGCAGGTATATGGCCCCATTCGCAGGTAATGGGCAGGTTTTTTGTCCCCCATAAGCAGATTATAGGCAGGTATAGGGCCCCCCATAGGCAGATATCTGGCCCCATCGGCAGGTATAGGGCAGGCTGTAGGCAGGGTATAGGGCCGGCTGTAGGCAGGTATAGGGCAGGTATAGGCAGCTGTAGGCAGGACTAGGGCAGGTATAGGCAGCTGTAGGCAGGTATAGGGCAGGTATAGGCAGCAGTAGGCAGGTATAGGGCAGGTATAGGGCCGGCTGTAGGCAGGTATAGGGCAGGTGTAGGCAGCTGTAGGCGGGTATAGGGCAGGAATAGGCAGCTGTAGGCAGCTGTAGGCAGATATAGGGCAGGTATAGGCAGCTATAGGGCAGGTATAGGGCAGGTATAGGGCAGGTATAGGGCCAGCTGTAGGCAGCTGTAGGCAGGTATAGGGCAGGAATAGGGCTGGCTGTAGGCAGGTATAGGCAGCTGTAGGCAGGTATAAGGCAGGTATAGGCAGGCTGTAGGCAATAATATCAAAATAAAAAAAACAAACAATCACTTTTCCCGCTGCTCTGTCTCCCGCGCTCTCCGCTCTGCTCTGTCATCTTCCCAGCAAAGGCAGGTGACGTCATCAGGCAGCGCACGCAGCGTGATGACATGCACGCTGCCTGTGCCAGGAGCTCCGGACAGCCGTGAGTCTGCGGCTGCCCGGAGGCCACTGCGGAGCACGGAGCGCTCGCTCTGTGCCCCGCAGTGGTATCCCTTCACTTATATGCGCTCCGGAGGAGTCGCATATAGGTGAAGGAATCGCGCACAGTGCCCGGGCCCGCGCAGCGCCCAGACACAGTGCACTGTACTCTGCATTAAGCTATATGCGCTCCCTGAGGAGCCGCATATAGCTGAAGCGTCCCTGTCGGCGCCCGGGCCATCACAGCGCCCGAGCGCAGACAGTGACTCGAGTATAAGCCAAGGCAAGATTTTTCAGCACATTTTTTGTGCTGAAAAACTCGGCTTATACTCGAGTATATACGGTAAGTATTTTTCTGCACTTGTACTCAGTAAAAGAAACTTTCTTTTTCACCGCCACAGAAGAAATTCTGTAGCATAATTCATATCCGAAGGTTGATTAAGTCTGTTTGTGCTTTTACATTTAGTAAAATACACAGAGTTTTTAAACGGCACATACAAGTCAATTTTTCCTGCCCATTTGTGGATCGCAATTTATATCCAAGGGTTACCCAAGCATGTTACTGGGTTCATTTGGAGTCAAATACAGGGTGTGTATTTGTCATATACAGAGATCTTCATCAAACAGTGTCTGTACATTTTAGAACAAACAGTATGTCAAACAGAGAGGTGGCAGGCTCTTTACCTGCGAGTGGCAGTGGCACAAACATTCCTGGAGCAGGCCAAGGTCGCAGCACAACAATGGGACGTCGCAGCAGGGGTCACTTGGTGTCATCTAGCGCCCGTAGTTGTTCAGCAACCCAATGGTTCTTGATTGGTTGACTAGGTCATCCACTTCCTCCCAGATGACATCTGACAACCCCAGCCAAGAGTCGGTGGGAACGTCAGACACAACCCTTAGTTGGCATGGCCCGGGAGCGGGTCAGCGGCCTTCACCTGTCTTCAACCCGCCTCTGTCCCATCCGGTTCCCTCAGCCAGAGATCTGCTATGTGGTCTGGGCTCAGCGCCACTATATAGCAAGGATGAACAATTTGAGGAGGGCAGTCAACAGCTACTTGGCAGCGAAGATATGGGGCCTATATGTACTGCTTCTTGCGGTAGGCGGCAAAGTATAGATGTGGAGAGTGGCATGGGAGGTCATGTTGTGAGGGGTCAGCCTCTGCATACCAAGACCAGTGATGAGGACAGCAGTGACGATGAAACGCAAATTGATGATGATGTAGCCGACCGCACTTGGGAGCCGGGGGAAGGAAGGGCTTCATCATCGTCAGGAGAAGAGGGCGTCAGCTTGCGCGTCAAGCAGCGGCGCAGCCTGCAAGTGGTTTGTGTGGCCGTGAGTCAGCAGGGTAGCAGCAGTGTGAGGTCGGGAGCCAAGCGGCCACGGGGTAGAAAACCCGGTTCGCAGGTCCAAGAAAGTAGCGGCACAGGGGCTCAGCGAGGCAGTGCGGCAGTAGTCACTCAGTGCAGAGCGTTGGCGGTAAAATCAGCTACTCGGCGGTGTGGCAGTTCTTTGCTAAGACACCGGAGGAGCCGAATATGGGTATATGTATAATCTGTGGGCAGAAAGTGAAGCGTGGCCAGGGAGCTAACGTTGGCACCACGGCCCTGCGTCAACACATGCAGCGTCACCATCCGGTGGCCTGGGAGAAACATGGACATGTGATGGTCCATCCTGCCGCTGCAGCAGCAGCAGCGCCCAGTGGCATGCATGCCATTGCAGCCAGTCAAGGCTCCCACACCTCTGCAGAAGGGAGCTGTTTCTCTTTGACATCATCTCCCGGTCCAGATGCTCCTGCTCCTCGCTACTCATGGCGCCAGCTGTCGTTCAGTGAGGCGATTGCATAGAGACAACAGTATGCGTCAAACCATCCTAAGGTGCAGAAGCTGACCGTTCTCCTGTCCAAGTTGTTGGTACTGCAGTCCCTCCCTTTCCAAATGGTGGACTCTGCACCATTCAGAGAACTGATGGCTTGTGCCGAGCCGAGATGGAGAGTTCCAAGCCGTAATTTCTTTTCCAAAAAGGCAGTACCAGCACTTCATAAATATGTAGAACAGAAGTGGGCCAGTCCTTGAGCTTATCGGTTTGTTCCAAGGTGCACGGCAGCGCGGACGTCTGGAGCTGTAACTACGGTCAGGGTCAGTACATGTCCTTTACAGCCCACTGGGTGAATGTGCTTCCTGCCCAGGCACACCAACAACTTGGACAGGAGACGCCGCTTTCTCCTCCACGTTGTCAAACTGCGGCTCCTGCGCCAATGTCCGCATCCTCCTCCTCCTCCATCAGCACCACCATCTCAGCCTCCACAAGTACAGTCATGGCCAAAAGTTTTGAGAATGACACAAATATTATATTTTAACATGATCTGTTGCCCTCTGGTTTTTATCACATACAGAAATACAAGTGCAATCATATTATGATTAACAAAAGCTTTTTTTGACAGTTAGAATGAGTTAATGCAGCAAGTCAATATTTGCAGTGTTGACCCTTCTTCTTCAGGACCTCTGCAATTCTCCCGGGCATGCTCTCAATCAACTTCTGGACCAAATCCTGACTGATAGCAGTCCATTCTTGCACAATCAATGCTGCATTTTGTCACAATTTTGTTGGTTTTTGTTTGTCCCCCCGTTCCCTTGATGATTGACCACAATTTTCTCAATGGATTAAGATCTGGGGATTTTCCCAGGCCATGGAAACCCAAAATCTCTATGTTTTGTTCCCTGAGCCATTTAGTTATCACCTTTGCTTTATGGCAAGGTGCTCCATCATGCGGAAAAGCATTGTTGATCACCAACTGCTCTTGGACGGGTGGGAGAAGTTGCTCTTGGAGGACATTCTGGTACCATTCTTTATTCATGGATGTGTTTTTAGGCAAGACTGTTAGAGAGCCGATTCCCTGGCTGAGAAGCAACCCCACACATGAATGGTTTCTGGATGCTTTACAGTTGGCATGAGACAAGACTGGTGGTATCGCTCACCTTGTCTTCTCCGAGCGGTTTTCCAGATGTTCCAAACAATCGGAAAGGGGATTCATCAGAGAAAATGACTTTACCCCGGTCTTCAGCAGTCCACTCCCTGTACCTTTGGCAGAATATCAGTCTGTCCCTGATGTCTTTTTCTGGAGAGAAGTGGTTTCTTTGCTGCCCTCATTGACACCAGGCCTGGCTCCATGAGTCTCCACCTCACAGTGAGAGCAGATGCACTCACACTTGCCTGCTGCCATTCCTGAGCAATCTCTGCACTGCTGGTAGCCCGATTCCGAAGCGGAAACACTTTTAAGAGATGGTCCTCGCGCTTGCTGGCCTTTCTTGGGCGCCCTGGAACCTGCCCTGAAAAATCTGTCTGGGCAGAGGACTGGAGATGTGGCGACCACATCTCGTGGCCACATGAGTCCAGCAGGGACTGAAATGGAGGAGGAGGATGAGGAGGACATTGGAGCAGAAGCATTGTTTGGTGAAATGAGTGGATTTTCTACCCAGGTGACAAGAGAGGAGGAGCAGGAGCAGCTGGAGGAAATAGATGGAGATGACGAAGACGAGGCAGATGACCCGCAAGAACCGTGGCAGTATACAGTGGAGATGGAGGCAGGTAGCCCCTCGGAGTCACTTGTGCAGATGGCCCGCAGCATGCTGATTTGCCTGGCTAGTGATAGCCGAATAGTCAGCATCCGGCAGAGGGGTGAACTTCTGGCTCTCCACCCTATTGGACCCGCTACCGGTCCAAAATGGGAGCCTTTTTCCCAGCTATTGAGAGGTAGGACAAACTCAAATACTATAGGGAAATCCTCCGTAATCAGTTGACTGCTGCCTATGTGCGGCATCGTCCCTCCTCTGACAGGTCTGACCGGGGGGTTCCTCAGCGCTCACGTACTACTGCCGCGGCTGCTGGGGGAAGGTGGGGGGGGGGGTAGGAGCAGTAGCAGCTCCATCAGCAGCAACCTAAGTCTGGAGTCACTGATGAGCAGCTTCCTTCACCCGTCTAGTGAGGAGAGTAGTCGGCAGCAGCAGCAGGACCTGGAGCAGTCCCTGAACCAACAGGTGGTGGCCTACTTGGACAGCACTCTGCCACCTCAGTTAGAAGATCCGCTGGACTACTGGGCAGCCAAACTGGATGTGTGGCTGCAACTTGCCGAGTTGCAGTGGAGAAGCTGTCCTGCCCGGCCAGTAGTGTGGCAACAGAGCGGGTGTTCAGTGTGGCGGGGGCCATCATTACCCCAAGGAGAACCCGCTTGTCCATGGGAAATGTGGAACGACTGACCTTTGTCAAGATGAATCAGGCGTGGATCGGCCAGGATTTCCACACACCAATGCCTTGACATCTCACCCAAACTGTGAGAAATGAGTCTGGGTTCAAATTACCTGCTTCAGCCACTATTCTGATACCGCCACCCACCTGATGCCACTCATATGCTGCCAGTTTCTCCATCTACCACCAACCATCTTTACCAGGGACTGGTATAGCCACCCACCCCCACACTTTGTCATTGTGCCACTCTCTGACCTCATGCTGCTGCTGCCATGACCTCCACTCTCTGTCATTGTGCCACTCTGTGGCCTACTCCTGCTTTAGCCACCTCCAGAATGTCATTGTGCCACTGCCTGACCTCATGCTGCTGCTGCCGTCGTGCCCTCCACACTGTGTCATTGTGCCACTCTGTGGCCTACTCCTGTTTTAGCCACCTCCAGAATGTCATTGTGCCACTGTCTGACCTCATGCTGCTGCTGCTGCTGTCGTGCTCTCCACACTGTGTCAATGTGCCCCTCTGTGGCCCACTACTGTTTTGCCACCTCCAGAATGTCATTGTGCCACTGCCTGACCTCATGCTGCTGCTGCCGTGCCCTCCACTCTCTGTCATTGTGCCACTCTGTGGCCTACTCCTGTTTTTGCCACCTCCAGAATGTCATTGTGCCACTGTCTGACCTCATGCTGCTGCTGCTGTCGTGCCCTCCACACTGTGTCATTGTGCCACTCTGTGGCCTACTACTGTTTTGCCACCTCCAGAATGTCATTGTGCCACGACTGACCTCATGCTGCTGCTGCCGTGCCCTCCACACTGTGTCATTGTGCCACTCTGTGGCCTACTCATGTTTTAGCCACCTCCAGAATGTCATTGTGCCACTGCCTGACCTCATGCTGCTGCTGCTGTCGTGCCCTCCACACTGTGTCATTGTGCCACTCTGTGGCCTACTCCTGTTTTTGCCACCTCCAGAATGTCATTATGCCACTGTCAGACCTCATGCTGCTGCTGCTGTCGTGCCCTCCACACTGTGTCATTGTGCCACTCTGTGGCCTACTACTGTTTTGCCACCTCCAGAATGTCATTGTGCCACTGTCTGACCTCATGCTGCTGCTGCCGTGACCTCCACACTGTGTCATTGTGCCACTGTCTGACCTCATGCTGCTGCTGTGTCCTCCACACTGTGTCATTGTGCCACTCTGTGGCCTCCTCCTGTTTTGGCCACCTCCAGAATGTCATTGTGCCACTCTCTGACCTCATGCTGCTGCTACCGTGACCTCCACACTGTGTCATTGTGCCACTCTGTGGCCTAGTCCTGTTTTTGCCACCTCCAGAATGTCATTGTGCCACTGCCTGACCTCATGCTGCTGTGGCTGATGCCGTCACCTCCACACTCTGTCACTAATGTTGCCACCTGAGCTCTCAGCTTGTTTTTTTTCCAGCTTTCGCTGCCATGACTTTATCAGGCTACATTCCCGCTTGAGTTTTTTGGTCAGTTTTGCCCTCTTAAGTGCCCAGGGAATTTTATAGTGAAGCGGCGGCAGTCATGTGCGTGTCATACTAAAACACAACATTGTATGAAGACCAAACCAAGCTCCCTCTGCATATTTAAGCATGGCACAATGTTCTACAGCACCCTGCAGGCTCTGTGCAGCCCGGAAATAGCATTTTTTAACGCGATTCGTGCCGAAGTAATTTGGGACAAAGTAATTTTTGTTGGAAAATTCGGCGAAGTGACCGAACCGAATTTTTGAGAAATTCGCCCATCTCTAATTATAATATATAGCCATTTATTGTTTTTGCTTAATTTACACCAATAATTGCACCGAAGGTTTGGTATATTTTTTGGCGCATGATATTGCACATGAAACCACAATCCCTTTAATGAACGCTTCACAAATGTATGAACGAAGCTGCAACAGAAGTCTGGCATCTTTTCAGCCCGAAGACTAGTGCAGCCCTGTTTGCTCTACTTTTAAACAGCCACACGCCAATATCAGGCGCATTACAGAGCACCCGCGACACTTTGTGATGCGCTTGATTTCAGGGGGTGTGCGGGAGGCGGGGCACTAGAACCGTACAAGCTATAGATTTATAGCTTTGCTACACCAATTCTAGGCGCATTAGAGCTAGAACAGCTAGAGCACTTTCAAAGTGGTATACCTGAGCCAGAAGTGTCGCCTGAGCGCTAGAATGCACCTGATTTATGACCCTCTGTGGAGCAGATTCATGTCGCCCTTAATGTCTGAATGATATTGGCTCTAAGGGTAAGTTCACAAGGCGCACTTGCGGGGCACATTTCACGGCGTATTTGCACTTCAATATGCCCGACATGCGCCCCGCAATTACGGTAATTCATAGCTCTCATAGACAGCTCTGAATTACCTCCGTCTCCTCCGGCGTACAATACACTCGTACTCCGGGGGAGCGAAGTGACAGGTCACTTCCTCGCGGTGCTTACATTGTTAAATATGTTTGCTTTCTTTCACAGTAAAAGTAAGAAGAAAGTTACAATTCAAATTAAAAAATGGGTAAATGTTAAAGAGCTCGAATTAGATCCTGGAGCTTCAGACACCAATGTTCTGCAAAGTATTGATTACAGCAAAAGAAAATTAATCAGATGAGAAATAAACCTTGTGCAATCCAATGTACAGACATGTTCCAATAAAGAGTGGAAGCCTTGATCTGTAGCAGATGATTTGTCCCGATCTCCTGACTATATGGTCGTGCGCTATGTGAGCTGCAGTGTTACTTAGTGATTATGAGCAGAGGTTGCAGAATCGTCTGTTTCTTTACATGAAGCTTTTAGCACAAGAGCCGCAGAGAAAGAGAAGTCTCCAAGAAATATTGGGAACTGAAATGCAGAAGACCCTGGAGCTGATGTTTATAGGGTTTCCTGGTCAGACTGGTGTCAAACACTGAGGTTTTTGGGAAAATGTCTCTGCAGCTTTTGTTGCAGTTTGTTCCAAATCAAGAAATGGATCCAGCAGGAAGGAGATGGATAAGGCCTTCCTTTATATTTCCATTCCTATTGCAGCCACTTCTGGCTCTGGCTCAAAAAACTACATCAATAGCTGCACTGGGGTTTCTCCAAAAACTGCAGAGTGTGAAATCCCCCTAAGGCAATAACACTCCATAACATCAATGCCCAATAGTAACCACTTACAAGGGAATGTGACTGATACATGTCAGACATAAGCATATTACCTGTAGGGGGAACATCACTCACAGAAACAGAGCTCTTTAATGAGAGTTGCTCCCATCAGTAGAATTATATATCTGTGTCAGTATAAGAATCTTAATTAGATTTTATAGAAATATCTGCAGGCGATCCATATTGACTTATCATTACCATCTCATATTTCATTCTTTATTTATGGTAATAGTCCTCCATAATTCCCACAAGGGTATTACATAGTTACATAGTACAGTTGAAAAAAGACATACATTCATCAAGTTTAATCAAGGGTGGGGAAAGATTTGGATGAAGTGAGGGGTAGAGGGAATTTTTTACCTTTGTTTCCTCCAATGATGAAGACTTTGGAATCCATAAGGCAAGAACGAAATCTGCCCTAAAACTATATTTCATTCTTGATCCCAAAATTGCCATCAGACTGGATCCAGATATTTTTTATGGCTACAGAAGTATTATTTTTTTTTTTACTTTAAAGTATTTATCTAAGCTTTTCTTGAAACCCTCAACTCTTCCTGCTGTGACCAGCTCCTCAGGCAGGCTATTCCAAAGATTCAAAGTTCTCATGGTGTAGAAGGCTTTTCTTCACAGGATATATAATCCTCTTTATTCAGACGAAGGGAATGTTCCTTTGTTTGTTGAGGAGGTTTTACATGAAATAGCTTTTCTCCATACTTTTTGTAGGAGTCATTTATATACTTATATAAATTAATCATGTCTCCTCAGAGCCATCTTTTCTCAAGACTGAATAGGCTTAATTTTTTTAACCTTTCCTCGTAACTAAGATGCCCCATTCCCCTTATAAGGTTGGTTGCTCGTCTTTGCACTCAATCTAGCTCCATTACATCCTTTCTATAAACTGAAGCCCAGAACTGAACAGCATATTCTAAGTGAGGTCGCACAAATGCTTTATACAGCGGTAGTATTACATCCGTGTCCTGCGAGTCCATGTCTCTTTTAATACACGCCAATATCTTACTTGCCTTAGAGGCAGCTGATTGATACTATATGCTGTTCAGTCATCTATGATCTATAAATCACATAGAACTTTCTTAACAAGAAAATCTCCTAATTGTTCAACCCCCTAGGACATATGATCAGTGCTATTAACCCCCTCCACTATATTACTGATAAATACATTCAATAAAAGAAGACCCAGTGCTGAGCCTTGGGGTCACCACTCATAACTGGGGACCATTCAGAGTAGGAATAATTTATCAAAACTCTTTGAGTACGATCCGATAGCCAGTTTTCAATACAGTTACAAACTGTTATTTCTAACCCAACAGACTTTTATTTACCCAATAGCTTATGAGGGACAGTATCGAACTCCTTTGCAAAGTCTGAAAACACTATAGGTGACATGTCCAATATGAATGCACCATAGTTTTGGTGTATTTTGCACCCAAAAAACTTTTGACGCCATATTCTGGATATAAATGAAGTGTAATATACCTAAAATGGCGCAAATAAAGTCCCTTGCATCATATGCCTACCAGATAGGAGATCTGGGATATCTTCACAAATTGGGGTATTGGGCCAGGCCAGAGGCTAACTGGGTTGCAACGGCCATGAGGTCTGGGGGACTAGATTATCTCATGAAAACGTAGGAATCCAAAGTCCTGCTAGGCCAAGTTGAAGGTTCCATCTCTAGATAAGCTGTTCTGTCCTTCTCTTCCTCTCCCATGCGGCCTTTGAATAAGTAGTTAAGCTGACCCCTGAGTATTTGTCAGGATGGCATGATGGATTAGCCCACTGAAAGGTTGTAGAAGATGATATCTTGAGTAACCCACTATGGAGAGAGCTAGAGAGACCCAGAACACTAAATGGTTGCTATAAAAACTCCCGCCACTATTGCTTGAGGGTCCGTGACTGATTTACATATCTGCAAAGGAGCAGGACTATACACTTTAACAGACATGTGCACTAGCTATTGGCAGAGCACAGAGGTGAAACAGAGGTCAATAGACAATTCCACATAACATGAACAGTGCAATTCAAAAGATATAGTGCAATTATAACATGTCAATGCAATTATTAATAAACATTATTACATTTCTGTAGTGTATTTTACCACCAACTCCTGCACACTACACATGCACTGACTTTGATTTGTTTGGCATTTATATGGTTAAAGAATTTCTTGGGGTTTATTTTGCTGTTCTCGGCCACCTACCTTTCCTTTTGTATTTTATCTGATTTGATCACCTTTTTACAGATTTGATTGATTTGTAATTTTCAAAGGCTAATGCTGACCCCTCTGATTATACTAATGCTGACCCCTCTGACTTATATTTTTTAAATGCCCTTTTTTACTATTTATTGCCCTTTTAACAGAAGGTGGAAGCCATGTTGGTTTTAGTTTTAGTCGCCTATACTTGTTACCCATAGGAATACATTTTGCTATAAATTTCCCCAGAGTATAATTAAAGCTTTCCCATTTGGCTTCGACATCATTATTTGGTAATAGTTGCTCCCAGTCTATTTCCTGTAGTGCTGCCCTCAGTAAGAGAAAATTGATCTTTTTAAAATTATGGGTGACATGTACAAAACCTGGCGCTGACACGACAGTTTTAAATCGCTATAGAGGAGAGAAGAAGGTGCCAGTATGTATGAAAGTGTCTCACAACACTTTATACAGGTGTCTCGTTCTACGGTAAAATATTTGTTTTAGCCATGCCACTTTGAAACTGATATGGATGTATGACAGTTATGTGCTAAACTTTATCACCTTCATACGTTTCACATCAAACTTTGGCACCATTGTACAATTCTGGCATGACAGGCCCTCCTCAAACTTGGCGCATTCAAAAGTGTCATGTCTGGGGCAGAATGTGCCGAGTTTAGACATACATCCGTGAGAAAGGGCTACGACAGGTTTTTGCCCGCAAAGCATGCCAGAAAACTGGTGCAGTCCCATTCATACATTTTTTCTGTGTTAAACCTCCTTGTATTACCCCCACAAGGTTTCCATATCTTCACCATCTTCGCCCGCTATTGCCTCTATCACACTTGCTTTCATGTCACTCCTTACATACAGACACCCTCCTCCTCCCTTTCTGTTTGCCCTGTCCATGAAGGTTAACAGCCCAATCATATGAGGAGTCCAGCCATGTCTCAGCAACCAGGGCCATATTTGTAACTAGGCACTCGAAGGCACATGCCTAGGGCGGCAACAGTGGGGTGGCGGCACTTTATAGGTAAACCTAGCAATTTATTTAGTTTCTGTCCCCTAGGTGCTGCTGCTGGATAGCTGTTTGATTATCTGAGAGCAACAGGGAAGGAGGGGTCATGCCCTATGTGCACAGCAGGATGTTCTCAGACACGGCAGAGCTGCTAGTACAGTAGTTGAAGTGAGGAGCTCTGGGACTCCAGCTCTGAAGCTGCTCTGACAGCAGGGATACTAATCATTAGCATAGCTGCTGCCCTACAGAGGTTGGCCTCAGCAGAGACAACAGTGAAGAACGGCCCTCACCTCCTCCCATGCTGTCTCCTGCCAGAGCTGTGATGTAGAAGATGGACAACATACAGGAATTCAGGCAGGTGCAGTGTGTAAATGTGTAGTGTGTGGGTCCAGTATGACACTGTATGAGTGCAGTGTGTGTATATATGATATATACATGTGTGCATGTATTTGTTAGAATAAATGCATATGTGTTATTTTGCAGGATGTGTGTTTATATCAGTGTGTGCATGTGGTGCTTAATATAATATATACACTCTCCGGGAGGTGGACCAGAAGGGAAACGTACACATATTCACAGACCACCCCACTGAAGCTGGGCTCTGGAATGCAGAAGTAGCAACATTAATAATAATTATATATATATAGTATTGCCAGTGCAAGAAAAGTGATAATATCACATTACTGTTTATACTGTTTATACATGCACACACTATTAACCTCATAACATTCAGTAACGTATATATCGGTCACGGAGGTGGTAAGGGAGGTATGCGGCGAGCTCACTTGCTCAGCCCAATCAATATGCAGTGGCTGCCAGCTGTTAGTTACAGCTGGCACACCCTGCCAGTGGCCAGGATTGGGAGCAGATCCAATCCTAGCCATTTAAAGGGGTTGTGAACCTCCACAAAAAGTTACATATGTCCGGTACCACAAGTAAAATAAAAATAAGTTATACTCCCCTTCATCTAGTCTCCGGTTCCAGTGATACGTCTTTTCGGTCTCCTTTTGACATGCTGTCACTTCTGAATAAGATGTCACCATTGTGGCTGCTGAATGGCTGCAGAGGTCAATTGCCACTAATTTACATCACCGCTCCTAATGGTGATGTAGGTTAGGGGCATGGGACTACTGCAGCCAATCAGCTGCAGTGACGCCATGTCAGCAGAAGACCGGAGATGAATTCCATGCCTATTTACTGCAGTATATAGAACAAACAGTCCCGTAGGGGCATTCATTGTTAGGGCATATCCCCAAGGTCAGGTTTTTCAGCCAGTTTTACAGACAGTGTTCGGTTTTGAAAGTCGTCTGTAAACCGGCTGTCAAATTTTATTGGATTTTCCTCCGGATGTTTTTTTAGACCGCCGGTGGTCTGAAAAACATTGAACATGTTCATACTTCTGCCCGGTTTTTTGGCGGAACATGAACAGGTCAATGCGAAAGGGGGGGGAGTTTCGCCACAAACCGCAGAGAAAAGCCGTCCCCCTGCGGCCGTGTACACGGCTCCAAAACAGAGAGAATATTAGTCAGATAATCCGACCAGTATTTGCTCTGTGCCGTGTAAATGGCCCCTTACTATAAAAAAAATTAAAAAATGTCAACATCTTGAGAAATTTACCACTTTCCCAAAACTACAACTATTAAATATTGGATATATACACTTGGAACAGTCAGACAGGAGTGATACTGCCAGGAAGCCTTTGGGAATTGATTACATTTGTTGTTGTGAAAAACACACAGTTTTGGAGGATAATGTTAAATACCGTATTTTTCAGACTTTAAGCCCCGCAACCGGGCCCCAAAAAACGCACCTACCATGTTTTTTTGGACTTTAAGACGTACCACCATTTTCCTCCCAATTTTTTGGGGGAAAAAAGTGCGTCTTATATTCCAAAAAATACGGTACATGTAGAAGATAGACCCAGAACGTGTTCAGTATGTGCATAAATGGAAGGAGAATTTTGCATTTAATGGAAAATTAACCATTGAAATTTTGCACAAAAATTGGGTTTTTATTGAAACCCTTTTTTGGCTGCCAAAATGTGGCTTTTGGAAGCATCAAAGAAAGAGGAAGGTATTTAAAAAAGGATATAAAAAGAAAACGGTGGAAGCTTTTTTATTATTCAATGAGAACGATGAGACTGTCAAATCACACATTTATGTCCGATTTTAAGATATCTAACAAAATCCGTAAAAAACTTACCTAATTGGAAAACCCTTCCCAGTCCCTGACCAAACTGTCCATAGTGAAAAAAAAATTAAAGCTTAAATACAGCAAGAAAAAAAATTTGCATCATTGAAAGGTATTTCGATTGTATTTTGGGTTTGGGACATCATGATGACATAGTGAATAAAGTAAAATGTCCTCCAGGTGCTACTGTTTAGACAGAAGGTGCATTGTAAATATTGTCAATAGATATAATAGAGTTGATGTGATAATACATTTAGGTACACATGAGTTGTCTGGGAACAAAATCAGTTTGAACAAAAGGGATTTTCAATTCCTTAGTTCAATATTAAATAAATTAACTAAATTTTTACCATTTTTGGTCGGGAAGAAAAGGCAAAAAGCTTTCAATTTTAACATAGGGTTTAGAAAAAGGTGTAAAGGATGAAACGTGGGCTGTATAAAATTTTGAGTTGGAAACGGGTCTAATAAACCAACTGTAATTAACGGGGAAACGGAAAAACATCAAATGAAATAAAGGGACTTTGAAAAATAAGTGAGGAAATCAGTTTTAGTGTTGACCGAACAGTAAAAAAGTTTGAGTTCGATTAGAACCTCGAACTTTTGTGAGTTCAGTTCGAAGTTCTATTCGAACTTGAACTTCAAACTCAATTTTAAAGTCAATGGGAGAAAAATATTCGGTTTAATTTTTATACCTATACTGGTGAGGAGAACCCGGGAATTCCCACCCAAAAACAAAACACCAAAACTAGGGGCATACCCCCGGGCAAAAAAACATTGTAATGAAACCTAAAAAGATTTTTTTTATGCGCCTCCATAACACAATGCACTTTTTAAGGCGCATTACATAAACTAGTAATGATATGTTATGGGGCCTCCATTGCACAATCAAAATTGATAGGGGGGCCATTACATTTTACTACCAATGATTTTGCAAGTCCCCGGAAAATTTGCGCAATGCCCCTTTTTTTAAAGGCACTTTGGGGCCCGACATGTATAAAATTTTCCCAAATTCGCACCCAAAATTTTCATGCCCCTAAAAATTTGGCATAGAATGGGGTTTTGATTTATGAACCCCTCTACAGCGGTCAAAAATCACCCGCAAACTATGGGCTTCTTCGCCCTTTTTCCGGGCCCCGGGGGTAAAACATTTTTGAAACTGCTTTTAACCTGTTCCGCAGTAAGGGCCCTAGAAATGCTGTAGCAAACTAAAAAATCTAAAGCTTCAAAGGGGTTTTAAAGTGTGCCCTCCCCTCCCGAAAACCCCCAAACAGGGGCCCCAATTACAAAGTGCTGCTTGCGCTTTTTTAATGCCCCCCGAGGGGGGGGGAAAAAAAAGTAGGAACTGGGCTGCCCCTGATTTTGGGGTTTTGAACAGAGACCCCAGATTCGGGCACAGCCCCGTTCATACATGTCGCCCTTTTATTTTTTTTAAAAATGCAAGGTATACCTTTATGCCAGATTGAAAAGGAAATCATACTTTCTGACAAACCCCTTACACGGGAAAAAATGCCCCCCAACTGCCGCGGGGGAGGGAAATTTTTTTCGGACATGAAACATTAATATATTTTGTGCCCAATGAAAATGAAAAACAGAACTTTTACTCAAACGAACAGAAAAAATGTTGGGTTCGGCTCGAGTTCTTAAAAATCATGAAGATCGACTTGAACGTAACTTTTCTCGAACGGTTCGATCAACACTATTCAGGATGTATTGTATCTACAAAATAAGGTGAAAATTTTTAAATTTGGGAAAGGAAAAAAAAACCCAAAAAAACAGACAAACCCGGGGAACTTTTGGGAAAAGTGGGACACTGGGAAAGAAATTGCCCCAAACCCAGGAAAGAAAAAGACTGTAGCCAAAACCAAAACAAAAAAATGTTATAAAAGTGGAGAGTTTTTACATTGATCTGTCCAATTTCTGGTAAAACAGGAAAAAAAATTTTTGGGCCCAAAAATTTCTGCCCCAGTTTCATGAAACGGGAAAAGAAAACCCTTTTTAAACCCTTTTGCTCTAGATACAGAAATAAACAAAAATAAAAACATGTCCCCACGGCAGGGGTTTTTCGGGGGTTTTTTCAGCCGGTTTTCTTTTTTTAAAAACCATTTGAAACCCGGGGTTGAAAATTTTTTTACACCCCCTCTAGGGAAAAAACCTGGGGCAGTAGTCCCACTGCAGGGGTTTTTCTGTCCCCCCTTTTTTTAAAAACCAAAAACATGAAAAAGTTCATTTTTCCCAATTTGGTTTTTTTAAAGGGGAAGATGAATATTTTCTATTAAAAGGGCGGGGGCTTTTTTTCCCAAAAATTTTCCCCCCAACTGGGGGGCCGGGCAGGGCACGAAAACAGTTCAAATACCATCGGTATTTGTAGTGTGCTGTGTAAATGGCCCCGAATGGAACTGTCATGTTTTTCCCCATTTAGGTGGGACCCAGAAGATAAAGGGTAAAATTTCTTTCTCTTTTCCCAGGGGGGAAAAATTATGTTAAAATTTAAAAATTTAAAAAACCCAAGGTAATTTAATTTGAAGGGTCTCACAGTGATCAGGGGAGGGGATAAAAATGAGCCACAGCTGCAGATAAAGAGGGGGGTTAAAAAACCCTCTGGGTGGGTGAAATATTTTTACTTATTTTGCCCCTTTCCCCTTTGAATAGTTTGCTATGACAGGGCTGGGCTTTTTTTGCAAAGGGATGGATCAAAATACACTTACTTGTGGGCGAGTTTGTTTTTGGGACCATAAATGTTGGGTGGGGGTCCGAAAGTAGGTGAGAGACATTGAAATTTTTTTGCAAAAGGGAAAAGATTGGGGCGAGTATTTAAAAAGTTCTTTTTTTTTCGTTAAGGGAAACCCCAAAATTTAGTGTGTTTTGGTTTGAGGTTCCCATTCAAAATAGAATTCGAACCCCAAATTAAAAAATTTTAAAGGGAGAAAATGTTCTGGTTAATTTTTAAAACCTATGCAGGTGAGGAATGCTGTAATTACCATCCATAACAGTAAACTGGGTAAAGTGGAACAACTTAGGGAAGAACTTTAGCTCCCAAAATGACAGAAAAAAATTGAGAGGATAAAATACTTTTATTATTTTAATGGCTAACCAAAAAAAAAGAGGGCCCGCTTGCAATCAGGGATGTAGCTATAGGGGGGTGCAAAAAGGTAACATTGCTATGGGGCCCACATCCTGAGGGGGGCCCAAAAACCCCTTTTAAATACATAGAGAAATTTTGGGGGACGGTTTTATACCCAAATTTTTTTAAAACCCCCCAAAACTGCAAAAACTGAACTTTTGGGCACTGAGTATGATTTAGCAAATTCAAGCACTCTGGTAATTATTGCTGTCTATGGAGAGGAAAATGCTATCTAACTAAGATTAGTCTGTACAGTACAGAGAGTGCGCTGTAAATGACGTTCACAAGGCAATAGAGTGAAATACATAAAACATGGTCATGTGATTTTTTTCAGCCAATGAAGCCCAAAACCTCAGTGATGACATTTTTTTCAAATTCTTTGTGTTCTGCAAAATGATCGTAGGGCTGCCAAAAGTGCAGGGAACCGCGAAAACAAACTGAAAATGGCGTGTCCCCCAAAATTTAAAATTTACTCAAAAGAAAAGTAAAATGTTCGGGGTTTTTGGTTCGCGTTTTAAAAATTCAAAAAAAATTTAAATACCCCGAACTTAACTTTTCTAGAACGGTTCGATCAACACTATTGCAAGGAGGTGTGACAATAATTTTTGAAAAAGACATATAATTAACCTAACTCATTAAGATAATTGAGGAATGTAAAAGCAAGTAGATAAGTTATTAAAAAAAACAAAAAAACACAGAAATAAGTAGAAGGTGAGTTTTGTTTAATGAATATGGAAATGAATGTGATATCTAATATTCTCTAAATCCCCCCATGCACTGCCTTTACTACGTTCACTTTTTTTGACTGTAGCTGGGCCATAGGTTTTTTAATTTAATTTAATGGTTTGGGCCTTATCTCAGCAGAGGAGCAGATTAATGTCATATCAACGGTGTTTCCAGTTTATGAATTTACTAATTGTAAAAAAATTTTTTTTAAGGGAGCAGATTTGACATTACAAGATACTAACAAAACAAATAAGTTTTCTGTTCCCATCTCTATTCCAGGTAGGACAGCAAATGGTTTATAAAAAAAAAACAACACAAAGATCGAGTATACCATGGAGACATCAATAAAAACAGAGTCTCGGAGTACAGATGAAGCGCATACTGAAGATTCTCTGGTTGAAAGTTGTGGAAAAACCCTCTAAGGAAACTGTTTTGGATGGGAAAAGTAAGCTCCAACAAAGAAAAGGGCCCGCCAAAAGAATTGCAAAAGCAGCAGATAAGAAAAATTTTTTTGGGGGGTTTTTCGATTTGGGTTTAAAACACAAAATTGAAAACCAAACCCAAAAAGGGAATTGCAAAACCAACCCCTATAGTAGTTAGAATAATAGAACCAGCCTCTTAGATCCATCTCTCTGTAAACTAGTAAAGCAGGGATAAAGTAGAGTAAGGGCATGTCCCCCACGGCAAAAGGGTTTTGGCCGATTTTTTCCCGGGCGGCTTGCCCGGGTTTTTTTCAGACTGTCTGAAAAACCGGGCCGCCAAAAGAGCCCCAAACCGGAAAAGGCTCTATAGAAAAACCCCTTTTTGCAGTCTCCCCCTGCACTGGTTTTTCCCCCCCGGGGGTTTTTCAAACCGCCACCGCCCCCCAAAAAAAATTCCACTCCCCCTTTTTTCCGTCCGGGTTTTTGGACGGAATAAGTGCATGCAATGTGAAGGGGGGGGGCTTTTCCCCCCCTCATTGCGGAGAAAACTTCCCCCCCGCGGGGCCCGGGGGCGGGACTAAAACAGAACAATTACTGGTCGGATAAACCGACCGGTATTTGTCCTCTGCCACAGGGGGACACACGCCCTAAGGAAAGTTTTCAGGTTGAAGTCGTCCTTATCGGGCCCAAAAGGGGGCCCAAAAAGAAAACAAACAAAAAGAAACTTTTGTGCTTTTTCAAGGTATTGGGGCGAGAGAGGAAATCCTAATTTTATTAAAGACTTTAATATTATGCTCAGTAGGAGGGGTAAGTTTGCCATTGCGAGATTTGAGCAATTAGAATGTCATCAATTTAGGCTATCCAATTATAAACCTAACATATCAGAAAGGGAGAACCTCTACAAGTACATTTACAAACCAAAAGGAATACACCAAACTAAAAGAAAAATTACAAATTATAAAATGGGCGGGGGGTGGGGAGCTCAGCTTGTTCCAAATAAAACTTTAATTTCAGGAGGGGCAACAAAGGGTCCCCAACCCAAAAGGGCATTTCATGCCTAAAAAAAAGAAAGGGTAAAAAAAAAAGAAAAACCCATGCTTAGTACTAAAATAAGGATAAAATCAAGATCTTATCTCAAGGTACACTGCAGTTTTGTGCATAGCAAAACAAACACATATGATTAACTGTATAGCCTAGAAAAAAAAAAAGTTAGACCACAGTTAGGCCGCATCCACACGGCGGTGTGAAAATATCGGCCGGATACGATTAAAGAATCCGGCTAGTATTTTGTCATCTATTAAATGGTTGAGGGGGTTTGTTCTGCCCACAGTGTGCGGATTTGCCCGTCTCCCTCAAACATTGACATGCTCATCTTCTGCTCGAAAACCCCAAAGGAAAAATTGAACAAGTTCTAAATTTTTCCCCTTTCCGGGGGGCGGTTTTGAAAAACCCTTTTACCAAAAAAAAATTATATTTAAGTCAATGTAAAAGGTGCAGGCGGTTTACAGATTGTTTTCAAATTTGAAAACAATCTGTAAATCCAACTGAAAACCTTGCTGTGGGGACAGGCCCCAAGGAACAGTTCCCTTTCCCTTAAAGGGGTTGTCTCACTACAGGGATTGCTGCTTTTTATGTTAAAGGTCTTGAAAAAACAAGTCCTTTGCAAAATGTATCCATTAACAGGGCCTACCTATTTTGAAATCCCCTCTTGTAAGAGCTTTCACCCTCAGGTCACTATGCTACGACCTTTTGACTATCCCCGATAGGCGCCAGCATTGGTTTCAAGCTACAGACCGGGGTTCTACGCAGTCTACTGGGAACCCCTAAACATGCCCCCAATTCAAATGAAACCCAAGAAAACAACTGATTAAAATTTAATCAACATGGTGAGACAACCCTGAAGGACTTTAGTGTACAAAAAAAATAGATAATAAGGCCTATAAACTAGCTGATAATGAGGAAAAAAGTAAGACCTTCTCTTTATTGTTTACACCTGTTAAGATGCCAACCTCCCACTAAGGTAACACTTTTCCTTGGGAACTAAATTGTTTCTTCTCAGAGGTCAGGGTGGTTCCGAAACTTCAAGACAGGTATTGTATAGAAAGAAATGACATCTCGAGTAACTCTGATTACTCAGCCATATGGTCTAACCAGACCACCTCAAGGACTGACATATGGAGATTGAAACGTAGGGACATATTAGGTCACATTTTTCTATGGGAATGTGCCCTGGTCCCGCTCATCATGCGCTTTCACCTTGTATCAGTAATAGAATGGCATACAACCAAAACAATTTAAGATTTTGAGGGGACAAATGGCAAATTTTCCTTGAATTCGCAGAGCATGAGGTAGGCGCCCAAGCATTCAGGGGCAGGAGGGATGCTCCCAAGAGTTCATTTGATTCAAGTATCTACTAAGTTGACACCGAAACGTCCTGAGGACTACCTAAAGAATACAAGGCTAGGAACAAGATTGCAGCCGGGTGGGAATCTATCCCATGGTATTTAGCAATAAAGTGAGACGGTAAATTACTTTTTTTATGCCCAAAAAAGAACGTAAATACACCCGAGATCAATAAAAGGGAAAAATTGAATAACAGGTTTTAACTTTTCTTATACTCAGAATACAGCACTAGACATGATAGTAGCAGAAAAGGGTGGGGTGTGTAAAATAATAGGAGGACATTGTATTTTTAGTTCCAACAATACAGCTCCAGCCAAAACAATTACCTGAGCCCTAAAGGGGGTTGGGGGTTTCAATCCATAAATTTGGTGAAGAACCCCGGGAAGTGATTTCCCCTTTAAACTCTTGGGTTGAAGGTTTAGGAATTGGGCGGGTCCCTCAGCCCCATGTCTGTTGCTATTGCTGCCACTGTACTAATCATTTAGGGAAAGTTTTTTGTATTCCATGGTATAGAACTGACTTTTTGTTACCTCAATTTCAAAGACTACGTACCAAGAAGTAATACAAAATATATGGAATAATTTGATGATCTTGAAAGTATTTATGTTGGTTGACTCTGAAGTGCGAAAATCCTTGTGAAAAACTTAAGGAGAAGAAAAGACATGATTGATGAATTCACAAAAAGGGAAGAATGTAGGAAAAGCTGGTGAAATTTCTATTGGCTACATGCATTTGATTATATATAGAGACTCTTATATGATTTACAAATATAGCTGCAAAAAATAAATGTTAAATCTTAAAAGCTTAAATTCTGAAAAATGTTTTATTAACACGTGTGGTTTTGCCTTTTGATGCTATTTCTTAATTGTGCTTATAGAGTAAAAACTGTTAACCAAACAATATTTTAATAATTAGTGTGCTATTGCTTCTTATTTTTATTTCATGGTGTGATAGGGGCATGTTCACACAACGTATTTGCAGGGCATATTTCGGTACATAATTGCGCCGAAGTATGCCCCGCAAATACGGTAAAATTAACTAGTCCAGCACTCATTGATGCTGTGAAATATCAGGATTTTACAATTGTATTTCCCTGCGCCTACTGATCGCCCATAAAAGAAAGGACCTGTCACTTCTTTAGGGCGCTTACGCACCGAGAAATACAAAGTATAGGAGACAGCTCTCTGCCTCGCATTGAAAGTATGCACTGCCCAGCAGTACTAATGACATATTTCAACGCGTGCCTGAGCGAGACGCAATATGCAGTCTGAACACACCCTTATCTGTTTTAAATGTTAATTGCCATACATATATAATCTTGATATATGTAATAATATTAATAGGCAGTCCTCAACTTACACCATTCTGACTTACATCTGTACCCTGGTTACAAATGGAGATTTATGGGGTGTGCTGGCACTTGTAGTTCTATGTTCCACAGCAGATAGTGGCTGTGAAATGACAAGCTCCAGCATGCCACACATAAAAGTGAGCTGAAATCTTAACTGGGTCATCCAAAACATACTGGAGTTACATTTAATAAATATACTTGTTCCGACTTACATACAAATTCAACTTAAGGACAAACCTACAATCCCTATCCCTTTTGTAACCCATGGACTGCCTGTATAGTGAAAAGTACTACATATTTATTTTTGCTACGCCTTCATGCCATTGTATTATATTACTTTATTTCCATTGCAATCTCCATTTATAAAAGAATAAAAACCTGTTATTCAGATTTCAAGTTCTTTCACTGACAGATAACAATTTTCTCCTCACAGGCGCATTTAAACCAAGATGGGAAGATCCCAGATGATAGAACAAGGTTAAAAATTACAGTTTGGCGAGAGATGACAGCTGGGGAGAGGGACGTTACAAAGTGTATGGGAATAGGTCAGTAATGTTCTCTTGTTTTGGGTCAAGTGCTGAGAGCAGATTAGAGAAATTGTAAGAAGGACGGGATGGATACTATTTGGGGACAGAGATATGGTATTTTGCCAGATATTGTTAATTTTAGTTTTGAATTAGGTGTCCAGGTCTCAAGGGCATAGCAATAGGGGGTGCAGAGGTAGCAGTCGCTACTGGGCCATGCAGCTTGAGGGTGCCCCAAAAGCTCTTCTGCCACAGCATTGTAAATGACACATGGTAGTTGAGGGGCCCCATTTCACTATTTGCACCAGGGCTCAGTAGCTGCAACTTATGCCTCTGCCAGGTCTTCAGCATAGAGGTTAGTGATTTAGACTTGAGGAGAAGAAAGTATTGTGGTGCACTGAAGTAGAATGTGTCCGATGGGACAGGGTTAAATGTTTTGTTATCTGACTTACTGTCTGCAAACTGTCATGTTTTGTGTAAAGTGATATGAAATGTCATTCTGCTTTATAATTCTATTATGTGTAAAAGACACTGTAAAATCGGTAGAGGGTGTGGAGGTTATACAGTTCCAAGCAAAAGGGTAACAATGTTTTGAACTTGTGACTTCCAGGCTCCATATATCACCATCCACTACAGTTTTGAATGTGACGCTACCATCATTTTGTAGGCAATCACATTGGCTATCTCTTTCATAAATTTGACTTGCAAGCATTTAATGTATGCTTAGTTATGCAGATTCTTGTAATGTAACTTCATTGTTACTGTTTTGCTCCTAAAAATCTGGACTTTTATTTTTATTATTTTGTTAGTGTTTTGTAAATCCACCTTTGGCTTTCAACACTGCCTGAATCCTTCTGGCCATGCTGTCAATGAGATTCAAGCACATCTCAACCGAAATCTGATCCCAGGTCTCTTCCACATGTTCCTGATGTTGATGCAGACTGCTCAACTCGGGTACAAATACAGCTTTTATTTTCTACTCTACCCACACGTTTGATTGGGTTGAGATCTGGGGACTGTAAGAGCTTATCCAGCAACTCTACCTCATTGCCATTTAACCATTTCTTTGCCAACCTTGACGTTTCCTTTAGGTCGTTGTCCTGCTGGACACTATGTCGTACTTTTTATACCCATAGTACTCGAGTGTATGATGTAACTCATCTTGTAGGATACTCACATATAGCTCAGCATTGAGACCAAGATCAGTCCTGGTCAAATATCCAATGTCTTTGGCTGTGACACAACCCTATATCATCAGGCTTCTTCGATGGAACTTTACAGTTCCTTTAATTTCTCAATCCATTAGCCTTTTCCCTTGAGTCTTCAAAACCCATTTGCCCCCACCAGAGTTTGGTCTATTGCTCCAAATTACCAATTTCCAATCTTCCACTTCTCATACTTTTTGTAAACTCGATCCATCGCTTCTTATAGATGTAGCAGAACTAAACAGAACAGATATTGCGCTGTGATATCACGGAACAGAATGTTATCTCTACTTTCTCAATGCTTTTCAATGGCCTTTGTTTACATATCAGAGCAGATAACACGAGCAGATAACATGAAAAACCGTGACATCACGGTCAAGCTGTACTCTACTACATCTGTATGATAATATTGAAGTTGAGACTTATTCACCGGTTTTTGGCCACCATTCCAGACCTGTGTAATGTTGCCTGGTGCTTGCATGGATGTCTGTGATCTCACTCTTACAAAGCCTATGAGCCGCCTCCACTGCCGTGTCTGTCGTGTCAGAACTGATAGACCTTGTGAGGAGCTGACTTGTTGACTCTGATATTTTGCCTGGATGTCCACCACTTGGCTTTGGAATGAATGGATGGACTTCATTTCTTATTCTTCCCACTGTCATGGCCTCACATGATGCAATTTGGCTAAGAGACGCTATCGATGAGCCGGATGATGCGGTTTCTCTTTTCTTGGGAAATCTTCTTAATGTCTGCACCTCAATGTGAACCAAAGACCTTTTGCTCGGGAACCAGCCTAATAACACACTGAGCTATTAGTGAATGTGAAAACAGGTTGTAATTTGTAGTATACAAGAAGAAAAAAAATGTTTCACCACTTGGAGCAAAACAGTAACAGTGCTGTTACATGACAAGAATCTGCATAACTAAGCATATTCTAAATAGTTGCAAGTCAAATTTATGTAAGATAGCCGAGATAATTGTCTGTAAAATGATGGTAGCCTCATGCTGGTAGCCACAGGTGTAGTGGATGGTGAGATATGGAGCCTGAAAGCCAAAAGTTCAAAACATTGTTACCCTTTTGTTTAGTACTGTATATTATCTTGCAACCAACTCTCACTGTGTCCCTTCTGGGTTCTGTGCTCTCTGGTGTGTGTTCTCTCACTCTAACTTAAGATGTGCCCTGGACTTTAGCTCAATTATTCCAATTTCTTGTTTCTTGTCCTGTAATAGGGTATATTCACAACTCAATGGCTGGACTAGACTGAACCCAGTAGCAGTCAGCTCTAGCCTATATTCTACCTGGGAAAAATTATCAGGTGCAGTTAATTACTGAGAAGCAGCTCACATACCTCACCACTAGGGGAACAATTAGATGATAAATAACTTCACATTAGCTTAATCCCTGTTCACACCAGCATGCAGAAAAGCCACAGTATAATTCATGGGGAGATTGCACAAATGCAAGAATACCAATAAAGCAACCACTCACACACTCTCGTTGCATGAGGGGGCTGGTTGTTGGTATTTATGGCAATACAGAAGGGTGCCATAAATACAGATATGTGTAGTGCACCATGCTGGCTTATAACCTATTAGTGACACCCATACTATTAGATTATGCAGGCTGCCCAGCACTTTCTGGGTGCCCAACACAAAAAACAGACACCCTCCGCTTCCCAGCACTGTTGAGCAGATAAAAAATATGACATATTGGAAAAATGTTTAAATATGAGGTATTAGTTGGTACAGGAGCCCCAAAACACAAGATCGCAACTGGCATCAACGGCCCTCATTTCTCGCGAGTCCCTACTCTAATAATTTACAAAAAAAACCACATACAAAAAATGGGACATTACTTACTTGAGTAAGTAATGTCCCATTTTTTGCATATGTTTTTTTCTTGTCCTGTAATAGAAGAAAGCCAACCCAGTCACTTTAAGAGGAGGAAATGCTGGATATTGTGGAATGCATGAGGAGGGAACTAAGTTGTACTTCTTCACAGCTAGTCTAACCCAATGCCAAGAAACTACAGAAAGTTCTAGGCTATAGCAGTGAGCATTCAAGCTCCTATACGTTATGGAGGCTATTTTTGAGAGCATATGGACTGTAACTTTATCCAGAAAGCTATACCTGGTTCAACACCTAACCTAAAGTACAGAGATCTGTTATTTGTGAACATTTCACCAGAATCCTGCCTGTTATTCTAAGCTGCAACAACACCATGGACACTCATTCAACATCTGCAGGCAGTGAAAGGGGTTAACAACACTACCCCAGTCCATAGTGTGTATAGGAATGTTGAGTACTACTACCACCACCATTACCTCCTCCACTCCTGCAGCATTCCCCTCACTTTAATTGTGTGTGGTCCCAGAGGGGTAAGTGAGGCTTTGAGGAAGGGCCACAGTAACATAATTATAACCCCCAACCAGTCCTTGGCTGTGCCTGGGTCATCTCAGTATCAAACGCTTGTTTTGTGTTGAGGTCAGGGAGGTGAAATGTTCTGTATTTAGAATCCGCCGAAAATCCAACCATAACCTTAATAGAAAATCTGTGCTGTAGCCTACACAGCAAAGATTTTTTATTGAGGGAAACCTAAACCGCCAGCCATCTGGTGGAATATAGAGCATGTGGTAAATTCCGCCGGACCACCCTCAGATTTCTGCAGCCCCAATGTCCTGGGTCACTGGGACCCAAAATCCGACCACCGTTTTTTATGCAAAAAGCACACAAAAAAATGGCAATGCGGCACAGTCCATCAATGTGAAAATGTTGTCAGATTTTGGACACCATTTTCCCCTTGCTGTGTGGACTTATGCTAATAAGCCTGTAGCATGATTTGTAAGGCTATGTCTACACAGCACAGGAATACCGTCGGATTTTTGGTGGTTTCAGTATTTCGAAACAGCTGAGAATCCGACGGTACACTGTGCTGCATAGACAGTAACAAAAAACCTGTGCTGCAAATTCTGCCAGAGTCTCACGGTTTGCCGTTGGATTCCTATACATTCAATTGTATGGGCCGATGGCAAAAACTAAACTGACCATGGTTTTTGTGCATCTGTATCACAAGTGGTTTACGTGGGAACTCACATCTGTCTCACTGCTGAGTTTTCGCTTTCTGTGTTACGTGGAACTGCACATAACATTTACGTGTGTCCACTGATGTAAGACTGCACATCTTACATGGGACTGCTGTGTTTTTTCTTTGTGTTTTACGTGGGACTGCACATGCCATATCCGTGGGTCTGCCAATGTAAGACTGCATATCTTACATGGGACTGCTGAGTTATCTCTCTCTCGCTCCTCTGCCAATACACACATCTCTCCCTTGCTGCTGCCAATACATACATCTCTCCCGTGCTGCTGCCGATACACACATCTCTCCCTTGCTGCTGCCAATACATACATCTCTCCGGTCCTGCTGCCAATACACACATCTCTCCCATGCTGCTGCCAATACACACATCTCTCCGGTGCTGCTGCCAATACACACATCTCTCCGGTGCTCCTGCCAATACACACCTCGTCCATGCATGCTGCTGCTTCTACATACACCTCTTGCTCGTTCCCGTCTGCGACCTGTTCACTGCTACTCCTTAGCCTGTGTGTTCTCGTCCATGACCTGAGTGGGAGAGAAGACTCAGCTGACAGCCAGTAATGCTTTAGCGGGACGTAACCCAAACTTGGCTCAAACTCCATTGCTAAGCACAAATGATGCAGTCCGTTCTCATAAACCATAGCACTTTGCTAATGATAACCAAGACATACATGCTTCGATTTTTGGTCCCCTCATTTTAAAATCAGGTGCATTCTAGCGCTAACACGACATTTGTGGCTCAGGAAAACCACTTTGAAAGTGCCCATGGCACGGATTTTCACCCGGTTTTTCAGACGGTTTTTTGTTTTGAAAACCGTCTGAAAACCGGGTAAAAACTTTTAACATGGGCCTCTATGGAAAACCCACGCAGCAGTCCCCACTGCCAAGTTTTTTCCACCGGTGGCCCGAAAAAACATAGAACATGTTCATTTTCCCATTCGGTTTTCGGGCAACAGAAATACATGTCTATGTGAAGAGGGAGGGCTTTTCTCTGCGAATTGTGGAGAAAAGCCGCCCCTGTGGCCGTGTGCACGGCACGAAAACAGTACAAATACCGGTCAGATAAACCAACCGGTATTTGTCCTGTGCCATGTAAACGGCCTCTTAAGCGTTTTAATATATTTGCACACACCTATATTGTGCAGTCAATTACTGGCCTCAGTGGTTTGTGCCTGGATGTAGCATCAGATGAACCATAGATGGTGACATCATCAGTGTAGAGCGGAGGGAACAATAGAACAGTGGTGGAAGCTTCTTGCTTTGGAAAAATTTTGGAACACCTCATTAATACACACTGTCTGCTGCACTAAACAATAAGGGCCACATGTATGAAAACTGTCTAGGCCTAAATTTCCAACGTAGCAAAATAAACGGATGCGGTCCAGCAATGATGAAAAAAGAGGGACTACTTTATTACAAAAGTGGATAAAGAGCGTTAAAAGTAGATGCTGACGCGTTCCGGGCTGTCACAATCTAGCCCTTGTTCACAGTTTACCACTTGGCTAACAGATTACGTATAAATATCTGTAGGAAGGGGCGTTTATCAAACATGCCCATGATATCACTTCCTTTAATTTCTGCTATTTTGAAGTGATGTAAACATATGTTAAACGTATGTGAAACGTATATTGAAAACAAAGGGCGACATGTATGAATCTCGCCGGGTTGGAGCACGCCGTTTCGCCTGATTTCAATGTGAAATCTGCGCCTGATTATGGGGATAACGAAAAAAAATATTAAATAAATAAAATCATGTTTATTTCTTTATTTTCGTTAGCCAAGGATCAATAGTATGGGTGCAACGAAAATAAAGAAATAAACATGATTTTATTGATTTAATATTTTTTTTTTCGTTACCCCCATATTATCATTCATTTTATATACACATCGGTACAACTTCTGTAGTGTTATAATTTGATTTCGCCCATGTACAGTTTTATTTCAGAGTGCATTAGAAAACCCATAGGAGCGTCGCTCACTCTCCCATTGGTCCAAATAACAGCGCCTCTTTTAACTTAGCCAATCACAAGGCGCGCTCAGAATTTCTTTTCCCCATAGAACTCTATGAGAAAGTAGCTCGCGTTCTGATTGGCTAAGCTGGACGAGCCCCCGCCGCTTCAACCAATCAGCTCGTTTCTGTATTTTTACTGTATTTTGAACTGTCCCGCCTTTGAATATGATTGGTCAATTTTTCTCCATAGGATATATTGGGACATTGTCGCTCCTATTCTGATTGGTCAATTCTCCTCCATAGGTTATAATGGGATATTGTCGCTCGTATTCTGATTGGCTGGTTTATGCCAACCAATGAGAATAGCTTAAAAATTTGAATTACTGTATTTCCCGGCAATTCTCTCTAATGCAATTCCCTATGTAGCGCCGGTCTCGGCGACAAACGCGTTGTTCGGGATTTTGACTGCTTTTTTTGTAAAGAAGGGTTCGGCTCTTTATCTGATAATGTTTTACATTTAATAAAAATAATTTTTTTACTAATACTTCATGCTGCACGGCGCTGAGCGCCGAGATTTCAGAGCGCCCATCTCTCCATAGACTATAATGGGAGAAGTAGATCGCGTTCTGATTGGCTGGGATAGCCAAGCCCCCGCTAGCTCAGCCAATCAGCTCTTTCTGTCTTTTTACTGTATTTTGAAACTGTCCCGCCTTTGATTTTGATTGGTCAAACTTCTCCATAGGATATAATGGGACTTTGTCATCTATTCTGATTGGTTAATATGCCTTCATAGGTTAGAATGGGCCACTGTTGCTCCTATTCTGATTGGTCCAAACTCCTCCATAGGATATAATGGGTCTTTGTCGCTCCTATTCGCTCCTATTCTGATTGGCTGGCTTCTGCCGACCAATGAGAATAGCTTACACAATTTGAATTACTGTATTTCCCGGCAATCCTCCCTATTTCAATTCCTTATGTTGCGCCAGTCTCGGCGACAAACTCGTTGTTCGGGATTTAATTGATTTAGGTTTATAGAAGGGTTCGGCTCTTTATCTGATAATGTTTTACATTTAATAAAAATTATTTTTTTATTCATACTCCATGCCGCACGGCGCTGAGCGCCGAGATTGCATTGCGCCCATCTCTCCATAGACTATAATGGGAGAAGTAGCTCGCGCTCTGATTGGCTGGGATAGCCAAGTCCCCGCTAGCTTAACCCATCAGCTCTTTTCTGTCTTTTTACTGTGTTTTGACCTGTCCCGGCTTTGATTTGGATTTGTCCAAATTCCTCCATAGGATATAATGGGTCTTTGTCGCTCCTATTCTGATTGGTCAATAGTTCTCCATAGGTTTTAATGGGGCTCTGTCGCTCCTATTCTGATTGGCTGAGCTAGCCAAGTCCCCGCTAGCTTAACCATTCAGCTCTTTTCAGCATTTTTACTGTATTTTGAACTGTCCCGCCGTGGATTCTGATTGGTCTAAACTTCTCCATAGGCTATAATGGGTCTTTGTCGCTCCTATTCTGATTGGCCGAGCTAGCCAAGCCCCCGCTAGCTCAGCCAATCAGCTTTTTTCACCATTTTTACTGTATTTTTGAACTGTCCCACCGTGGATTCTGATTGGTCAATCCTTCCCTATAGGTTTTAATGGTTCACTGTCGCTGCTATTCTGATTGGCCGATTTATGCCGACCAATGAGAATAGGTTTCAGAATTTGAATTACTGTATTTCCCGGCAATTTACAATATCATAATTCTTGATATTGCGGCGTTCTAGAGTTTTGGAAAGTGATTTTTTTTTTATTATGTTTATATTTGAGGTTTGAGCTCTTTTCTGACACTGTTGTCCGCCTTTATAAAGGCGATTTTTTCGAAATCATACTCCTGCTGCACGGAGCGGAGCGCCGAGATTTCTGTCGCGATCTTCTATCTGTTTCCTCGCATGTTCCGATCCTGCTTCACTTCGCCTCCGCCGGAGCATTTAGACCAAAATAAACTAGGTCTGCCTGTCGGAACTTTGCCGACTCGCCATCGTACATGCCTCGGAGTTTTCAAGCACGCCGCGTCCCGCCCCGGAACGCCTACCCCGTGCCCACACCGCGCCAATTGCCCGCCCCTTCATGCGGGGCGCAGCTGAAAGTGGCAAATGCTGCGCCTAACACCGCATCCCTGCGTCCGACAGCGGGATTCGGGCCAGGAGGCGCAGTATACGCCAGAAATCATAAATGTCGCCCAAACTCTAAATTTCACTTTGTTGCCTATAGCAACCAATCAGAGTGCCCGTTTCATTTCATATAGGGTCACATGTATGTAAACTGTCTAAAACTCTCTTTGTTTCCTATAGCAACCAATCAGAGTGCCCATTTCATTTTTCCAGAGCACTATATGAAATGAAAGGGACGCACTGATTGGTTGCTATGGGCAACAAAGTGAATTTTAGACCTAGACATTTCTCATACATGTGGCCCTAATAGTTAAATCACTTTTCAATATATTCTGTTATGGAAAAAAAAAGATGGTTCCTGAGCCGAGTCCTCAGGGCTGGGGCAGCATGATCAGGAGGTGCTTTTGCTATACACACAAACAGCTTGGATGAGTCATGGGATCAAATATCTAAGCATGCTACTTTAACGGTTTTATCGATAGCAGAAAACATAACATCTTCATTAGCTTTAAAATTAATATAAAGCAACTTACTTATCGGCTCAAAATTTAAAAACTGCATGGGTAGCTTGGTGGCTCCCTGGTTAGCTCTGGTGTCTTGCAGTGTTGGGGACCTCAGTTTGCATGAGTTTCCCTGGGTACTCCAGTTTCCTTCCTTATATCAAAAAAATTACACTGATACATTAGTCTTGAATTTAGATGTGAACCCCGCTTGGGACAGGTACCGATGGGAGTAATGAGAACTGTTGTACAGCACTGTGGAATATGTCAGCGCCATATGAATTGAGAGTAAAGTCTGATGGTCCAAAGGCTGTGTGCAGAAAAAAACAAGCCTGCAGGTAACTTCCAATGAGTGCATGAGTTTTCCAGCAAAACATTGAAATCACTAGTAAACTCATGTTACCATGCGTGGTTGTGATTTTGCCCCCATACCAGACCATCAGTAGAGATTTAGTGGTAATCAGCAATAATAATTGGAATTATAAAACACAGTTACAATCTGCTGCATCAAAAGCCAACACAATTCTTACCTGTTTTTGTTATCACTATTTTACTGGTCCAGTTTTTTGCATAATTCAAAAAAGCCAAATTGGTCGGTGCAGCAATGGTGAAAATAGCAAATCCTTTATTTTCAGTCAGCCATAAAATCAATACACATCGAAGCAGAGAAGATTATGCTGGTGACGCTTTTCTGGCACCCACGTGCCCTTAGTCAAAGCATCCAGTTTTTGCCACTAGTTCATAAAATTTACAATTACAAAACAAGCAAACAAAAAAGTGTCATGATTGTGCCTGACAGACACCCAGCTTTGAGCTCTGGTCGCCGGCCACGGTTTTGCAACAAAAATCACGGTTTTGGGCGTAGTTTCTTTATATTTGTTTTCACCAGTATGAACACTGTCATTCTCTCTGTTAATAGATTCCTGGCCAACGCCCATAGTCAGTGTCCTCCAGCACTTGGCTAGTTAACATGTTTCATTGCAAGTCTCTTTGATTGACAACCTCATATTCCAAACCCGGTCTTTTGTTGCTTCCACCTATCACCTCTGGTCTTTGTTCTCTGGTCTATTATAAAAGGGTTCTTGTGCCATTTCTCCCTGCCTGCTATACTGGTTACCTTTCGTGCCTGCAAGCTAGCCTGTTACTCTTTTTTGCTTTACCTGTTACCCGACCTTGGCTATACTTACCGACTATTCCTCTACTTTATTGATTCTGTACTGCTTCTCCCGACTCTTGCTGACCTGGCTAGGTTGACCTTCTGTTTTAGTGTTTAGTGTTTGTTTTGTCTGCGTCTTTTGTATTCACCTACTCAGTGTATCTCGCAGTCTTCGGTTGGGGCTGACCTGTTAACGAGTCGGGCACCCCCAAAAGGCAGGGACAGGGAACAGCGTCAGGGCCCAACTCAGTTGGTGTCTACTCATGTGCCCCTGACTGGTTCCTCACAGTAAGTGATTCCTTTGGAATTCCATGAGGTTCTGCATTGATTACTAATAAAATTTTTCTGATTGTTATCTAACTCACAGTAATGGACAAACACAATGCAATAAAGTTAATACCACACAAACTTTGAATAAACATTCACAGAGCAAGAAGGAAAACTAAGTGAACCCTTTGGAATTCCTTGGGTTTCTGCTTTGATTACGAATAAAAGATTTCTAATTGTTTTCTAAGTCACAGTTATGGACAAAACACAATGGGGGACATGTATGAAAACTGTCTTGGTCTAAGACTTTTTTTTGTTGCCCAAAGCAGCCAATCAGAGCTCCCCTTTCATTTCATATAGAGCTCTGAAAAAATAAAAGGGGCGTTCTGATTGGTCGCTATGGGCAACAAAGAAAGTCTTCGACCCAGACAGTTTCCATACATATTCCCCAATGTAATTAAAGTTAAGTAATAGAAAGCTAAACATGACAGCATTGAAAGCCTGTGGCTTCCAGGCACCATATTAATAAAACAGCACCCTGCATTCTCACTGTGGGGTGCCGATCAAAGTGAGGAACAGTCCACGTTCTTTTTTATTTAAACGCCGGTGCCGCTTTCACTGCTGTGTCTAAGGAGTTAAACAGAAGGGAAGAAAGCAATAAGTAGTTGAGACCAGACTGCTATGTAGTGGGATTATTCATACATGGTGTTGGTATGGAGTTAAAGGCGGACAAAGAAAATGACCTAATAAATATACTTATCACTGACCAATAACAGCCCCAATAAACGTTAGAGGATTAAGGATCTATAGACTCTGGAGCCACTCACAAAGATGGACACACACTGGACCTCATCTTCACCCGCCTCTGCCCCCTATCTGACTTCTCTAACTCCTCCCACCACATATCTGACCACAATCTGCTTACCTTCTCCACCATCTCCACCCCACCGGCTTCTCCTGTCCCACATCTAGTTCACCCCCGCAGGAACTTACAAAACCTCAACCCTCGCACTCTCTCTGATTCTCTTACACCTCTTTCTACCATATCCTTATTTAATGACCCAGACGCAGCCACCAATTTCTACAACTACACAATCACCGCCATCCTTGACTCAGTCGCTCCACTCAAGCACAACAGAACCCGCAAAATCAACAGACAACCCTGGTACACAGACTCCACCAAACAGCTGAGGCATGCTTCCAGAATTGCAGAACGCCGCTGTAGGAAAACCAGCTCCACCGACGACTTCACCTCATACAAACAATCACTACATACATTTAAATCTGCACTCACCCTAGCCAAACAGGATTACTTTACCAATCTCATATCCTCTCTGTCTCACAACCCCAGACAACTATTCAACACCTTTAACTCTCTCCTCCGCCCACCAGCACCTCCTCCACCCTCTCTCCTTTCAGCAGACGACTTTGCCATTCACTTCCTACACAAGATCAACCTTATCAGAGAAAGCTTCAGCCCACAGTCCCCAGCAACCTCCTCTATACCTGCACAATGCTCTTCCCCTTTAACTTGTTTTCCCACTCTTACACATGATACTCTTTCCTCTCTACTGTCCAAATCCAACCTCACCACCTGTAATCTTGACCCACTGCCCTCCCACCTCATCCCAGACCTTAGTACTGCTTTCATCCCAGCCCTCACCCATCTGTTCAACTTATCGCTAACCTCGGGCATCTTCCCTTCCTCCTTTAAACATGCTACTGTCACTTCCATCCTTAAAAAAACATCCCTTGATCCCTCCTCTCTGTCCAACTATCGCCCCATCTCACTGCTCCCTTTTGCCTCCAAACTCCTCGAGCAACACGTCTATCTTCAACTCTCCTCCCACCTCTCCTCCAACTCTCTTATTGATCCACTACAATCTGGTTTCCGAACCAACCACTCTACCGAAACCGCCCTAACCAAGTTCACCAATGACCTAGCAACTGCCAAAGCCTCACGCCATTACTCTGTCCTTCTCCTTCTAGACTTGTCCTCTGCCTTTGACACTGTCGACCATTCCCTCCTGCTACACATCCTCTCCTCCCTCGGCATCATGGACTTGGCTTTTTTCTGGATCTCCTCGTACCTCTCTGATCGGACATTCAGCGTCTCTCATTCTCGCTTCACCTCCTCCCCCCGGCCACTCTCTGTTGGTGTCCCCCAGGGGTCAGCCCTGGGTCCTTTACTCTTTTCTATCTACACTCTTGGTCTGGGTCAACTCATAGCTTCACATGGCTTTCATTACCACCTGTATGCTGATGACACCCAACTCTACATCTCTGGCCCAAATGTCACCCCTCTTCTCTCCCGGATCCCAGACTGTCTATCGTCCATTTCCTCCTTTTTCTCCTCCCGTCTCCTAAAACTAAATGTGGAGAAAACAGAATTCATCATCTTTCCACCGTCCCCCTCCAGTCCTCCACCTGATCTCTCTATCACTGTCAACGGCTGTACACTCTCACATGTTCCGCAAGTCCGCTGCCTTGGGGTAATCCTTGACTCCGCTCTGTCCTTCAAACCACACATCCAAACCCTCACCTCTGCCTGCCGCTTCCACCTGAAAAATATCTCTCGCATCCGTTCATTCCTCAACTTCGACACCACAAAAATGTTCATCCACACCCTTGTCATCTCCCGCCTTGACTACTGCAACATCCTTCTCTGTGGCCTCCCATCTAGCACTCTTGCTCCCCTTCAAACCATTCTCAACTTTGCTGCCCGTCTTATCCACCTCTCTCCTCGCTACTCATCTGCCTCTCCCCTCTGTTAATCCCTTCACTGGCTACCAATTGCCCAGCGAATTCATTTCAAGTTGCTAACCCTGACCTACAAGGCTCTCCATAACCATTCCCCTCCATACATATATGCCTTAATCTCCAAATATCTCCCCTCACGCAACCTCAGCTCCTCACAGGACCTTCTTCTCTGCTCTCCTCTTATCAGCTCCTCACATAACCGTCTCCAAGACTTCTCTCATGCTTCCCCCACACTCTGGAATGCACTGCCCCAACATATCAGACTCTCTTCCACTCTCACCAGCTTCAAAAGCAACCTGAAAACACATTTCTTCAGGATTGCCTATAACCTACGATAACCCTGCTGCCACTGTACTACCCCACAAACATGTCTGCCCCTCTCCTCCTGTCTCTTCCCTCCTCCTTGTAGTTTGTAAGCCCTTGCGGGCAGGGTCCTCTCTCCCTCTGTACCAGTTGTAAGTCATTCATTGTTATTATTGTACTCATTTGACATATTATGTATGTGACCCCCCTCAAATGTACAGTGCCATGGAATCAATGGCACTTTAAAATAAATGTTAATAATAAAAAAATAATAATAGACAAAATAGCATCAAATAAACATAGACCAAATAACAAATTTATATATAACAGGGATACCATAATAATTAGTGTCCTAATAGGGTAGACAGACTCACGGCTTCTTGGTTCTTTGATGTCTTTAAAGAAAAGTTATAAGGAAAATTGGGAGTGATGAGTAGTGTTGAACAAACCGTTGGAGAAAGTTAAGTTTGAGTTGAACTTCACGATTTTTTAGAACTCAAACCCAACGGAAGATTTTACTGTTTCTTCGAGTCAATATTCACGTTCTACATCATGTTCGACACGTTATTTTAATAGTTTTTAGGTGCATTAAATCAGTATAAAGTGTGCCTGAAAGTACGATCCTCTCAAAAATCTGGCGTCAGGGAGACCTTGCATAGTAAACATACAGATGTAGCAGAGTACAGCTTGACCGTGATATCACGGCTTTTTGTGTTATCTGCTCTTATCTGTAAACAAAAGCCATTGAAAAGCGTTGAGAAAGTAGAGATAACGTTCTGTGCTGTGATATCACGGTGCATTATCTGTATGTAATGCGCCAATCGAGGCGCATTGCTCACGGAGGTGCATAACATATCTATTAGTTTATGTAATGAGCCTATCGCCTATAAAATTAGTTTTAAAAATTCAAGAAGTTCTGTTAGAACTTAACTTTTCTAGAAAAGTTCGATCAACGCTAATTATTACCAATTAGCAAAATGAAGTGAATAAATAAAAGATATGACCACCTTTTGCCTATCCCTCTAGGTACTTTACTTGCGTAAAGTTTTTCAAGGAACTCGGCAAGGAGGTTGTTCCAAACATCTTAGAGAACTAAGAATAAGTTTTCTGTGCAGGTGTAACAGTCCTGGATGTAGAAGTGGATCCACTGGACCACTGCAAGCGGTGGTGTAAGCCACACCAGGGAGCGGAGTCTAAGTAGGTCCCGGTTTTCACCAGAGCCCGCCGCAAAGCGGGATGGACTTGCTGCGGCGGGAGTCTACCAGGTCGCTCCCCCTGACGCGACTTGCTTGCGATGGCAGCCGAGGTATAGCGTGGTACAAAATCGTAAGGCAGGCTCGTAGTCGGGGACAGGCAGAAGGTCAGGACAGGCGGCTATGGTTCGTGGTCGTGGACAGGCAGGAAGGTCTGGGCAGGCGGCAGAGGTTCGTGATCAGGAGATGGAGGCAAATGGTACGGTACATGGAAGATCAGAACAAGACAACTGGGAACGCTTTCTCAATAGGCAAGGCACTAAAGATCCGGCAGGGAGTGGGCGGAAGCGCCCAGGTAATATAGAGGCAGCGCCCGGTAATTAGCCAATTACTGGCGCACTGGCCCTTTAGATTTCACAGAGCTGGCGCACGCGCGCCCTAAAGCACGGGGACGCGCGCTCTTGGCAGCAGAAGGCTGCTGAGACACAGGAGCGAGGCCGGGTTAGTCACGGTGCGCTGCGGGACGAGTGCGCCTAGCGCCCGACACCCGGCCAGCAGCGGCACTCGTCCCGGACGCAGGGGCACAGACAGGGCTGCGACGGCGCTTGTATCCCCAGTCGCGGGCTGCGGCACTGTTCGCAACAGCAGGGCTGTTCCTAGGCTAAATTCCACTCAGGGCGAGGTGAAGAAATTTCGTCCCCCTTTCCCTAAAATAATGCACCACAATGCGACACATTGTAACCCCATCAACCCCAGCCAAAATATACCGAAAGCTTTAACACAATGTGCTACGTAGAAAACGACAAAATAATAGACATACAGTTACTAAATAACACTGCTACACAAAACCAGAATCCCAGGCTAATAGTACCTGTGTTGTACTAAGACCACATATCACCACCATATAGTGACCGAATGCCGCCACCATATAGAGACTGAATAATACAAACTGACCATTACTGAATACAAACCATTATACTACAACCAATTTTACCTGCATACAGGGACAGACACCAGTTCTTCACAGGCTCTGCAGACATACAATCGATTACAGTAAAGTTACATCCAGGGACTTACAGGAGACATCTCTGAAGAGTTGTTTTCTTTCTCCTCTTCTTCTCCATCTGTCCCAGACGCCATGATGACTTCTCCCGGCCACAACTCTTCACTGTAAAATGTACAAAACAAACATCTTAGACTCCTCACTTTATCATCACTCTTCTACCAATTCCTACCTTTGTACAAACTCCCCATCTATAGCACCTCATATGGTAGCCAAATAGTAGACCCTCTAGCCAGACAATAGCCTCTGTAGCCAGACAGTAGTCCCCTGTAGCTAGACAATAGCCCCTGTAGCCAGACAGTAGCCCCCTGTAGTTCGACAGTAGCCCCCGTAGTCTGACAGTAGCCTCCAATAGCCAGGTAGTGCATCCTATAGCCAGGTAGTGCCCCCTATAGCCAGGTAATGCACCCTATAGCCAGGTAGTGCCCCTTATAGCCAGTTAATACCCTATAGCCAGGTAGTGCCCCTTATAGCCAGGTAGTGCCCCCTATAACCAGGTAGTGCCCCTTATAGCCAGGTAGTGCCCCTTATAGCCAAGTAGATGCCCCTATAGCCAGGTGATGCCCCTATAGCCAGGTGATGCCCCTATATCCAGGTGATGCCCCTTATAGTCAGGTAGTGCCCCTTATTGTCAGGTAGTGCCCAATATAGCCAGGTAGTGCCCCCTAATTGCCAGGTAGTGTCCCATAAGAGTCAGGTAGTGCCATCTAATAGCCAGGTAATGCCCCCAAATAGCCAGGTAGTGCCCTCTAATAATCGGATAATGCCCCCTAACAGCCAGGTAAGGCCCCCCAATAGTCAGGTAGTGCCCCCTAATAGTCAAGTAGTGTCCCCTAATAGCCAGGTATACCCATATAGCCAGGTAATATGTCCCCTGCAGTTAATGATAATAAAATATAATAATAAAGTACTCACGTCACCATGATCCCATGGTCCCTGAGTTCAGGTCTGAGAGCTGCTGAGCAGTGTAAGCGGCGTGATGTGATCACGCCACTTACGCCGTCACACAGCTCCCAGGGATCTCCTCGGCAGCAGAGCTGCCAGCAGAACAGATCCCAGAGTCGCAGGGTGCGCGGTGAAAGCCGTGCGTCCCCCGCGATGCTGATACATACAGGGGAGGAGGCAGGATGGTAACGATCCGTCCTGCCTCCTCCCTATACCAGCAGCTGCACAGCGAGTGTGCAGCTGCTGAGTGACTCTGCGCAGCCGTGTTACAATGGCTGCGCAGAGTCCGAGGTCGATCCCCTAGGAATGGCCCTGCTTCTGTGGATGTAGCTGCTCAGATCCTTTTGTCTCTTCGTCACCTTGCAAACCGCGGATGTGCTGTGATCCCGGGCTCCTCTTACTTACCTCTCTCTGCATTGACCCTATATGACCTCCTCCAATCCCTGACAGATATTTGGAGTATTTTCCCCGAGATTGAGTCACGTTATCCTGATATTCCGTATAGCAGGCGTTCCTGACCACGTTGCCTGCCATTTGCCCTGACCTTACTGCTTGTCCCTGACTACACCTCTATTTATCAATTCTATACCATGCTGCACCCCAGCTTCCACCTCAAACAATTCATATCAAGAGTATTGATCTGGTAGTCTCCCACCGCAGAAGCTCAGCCTGCCTTGTGGCGGGCCCTGGTGAAAGCTGGGAGGCTTCCTAGACTCCTCTCCCTAGCGTGGCTTAGACCACAGCTTGTGGTAGTCCAGAGAATCCACCTCCCGTTGTAATCCCAGACAGACTGGGAGATCAGGGGTCTGCGGGGCCACATCATCAATTCCAAGGCTCCATAGGTAAACAACGGTCACATTAAATATTGATTTGATGTAGATTCTCTTTTGTTCATTCACTTTGCATTTTGTTCATTGATAAAATAACTTCTTTATGCAAAAGCATTGATAATTTGCTACATTTTTTCTACATCTGCCTAAAACCTTTGCACAGTTCTACATATCTTATATTATTTACTTTGCATTGCAAAAAATAATGTAATTTAACTAACATCGCACTACAACAAGACTCTTAAAAATAAATATAACAGTCTCCCCATCAAAGACTGCAAGTGTAAATTTAACCCTGTAATGAAGCTTCCTGACCAGAAAATACATAGTGGAAATCCATAAATACATGGAACACGCTTTCAGCTATGTCTTTAAGTTTACTTAATGTGGATTTTCTAGCATTCATTGGGGTTGAAAAATTCACAACAAAATGTCCAATCAATCCATGGGCTGGACCCACCCCTAAATAAAAAAGCCAGTGATTTTTAGATTAAGTAAAACAGAACACACCACAGAAATCACCTAACCACTGATACACTATATTAAAACATAGCCTTTAATACATATTCCTTAAAATCCTAAAAAATGGACACTTTCCCTATATTTCTCTAGAAACAACTATAGTAAACACCCTAACCTATCCAACAAAGTAGGGCAACCGCCCCAATAAGGGTGCCCCCACCAGGAACCTACTCCCTTACTCAGGGGCGTAACTAGAGAAGCCAGGGCCCCATAGCAAACTTTTGGATGGGGCCCCCCCCCCCCCCCTTGACCACGACCATGTACCGGGGACATGCTTTTTAGTAAGGGAAGATAAAAAAAAGGGGCAAATTTTCCAAAACCATACTTTCTCCCCAATTCAAAACTCCCTCCAAACCCAAATCCCCCTTTACCAAAACCAAAAATTCCCAATAACGTTAATTTAATAGGAAGGATTAAAACACCAGCCGCCAAACAAATTACCACCACATAAACCTAAAATTAAAAAACCCTACCCTTTTAAACTGATATTTAACACAAAGCCCAATACTGTCTAAAAAATTTAAAAAATAATAATATTTAAAAATTAAAAGTGCCCTTTAAAGTGGTTTTACTTTGTACACAGGCTCTGAAAGACTGTATATAACCACCATACAGGCCCTTATAGTGGTGGGACACCGTGTACCCGGGTTTGCGACTGTATTATCCACCATACAGTGCCTTTAAATGGGTAGACGCAGTGAAAACCCAGGCCCCTGCAGTCTGTTATAAAACCTAAACCCCCGTGACCTTTTAAAAGTGGTGGGGACAGCAGTTTTCACAGGCTCTGCAGATGATTTTTTTAACCTCCATACGTGACCATATAAGGGTTAGCCCACCAGGGGAAAACCCCAGGCTCTGCAGACTGTATATTACCTCCTTACAGTAAACCTTTTTGTGGTAAAAGGGCGGGTTGTAACAGGTCGGCGGGACTGTAAAAAAACCCACCATACAGTGACCATATAGTGGTAGCAGAAAGTGTACACAGCCTGGCAGAAATAAAAGTGATTACAGTGCAGTTCATTTTTGGTGCCCCTCCGGGTGAGTTTCTCTGCCCAGCGTTGACTTTTCTTTTGTTCTGCATTGGTCCAGCCCGCCATCTTGATGACATCTCCTGAAAAACTTTTTCCCTCCCAGATTTAGCCCAAAAATATCTTGAATCCTAAATTTTTCCGCCACCTGCCCCCTGGCTATATGGGGGGGGCCATTTAGGCAGGCGGGGTTTTAAAGTTGGGTTTATTGGGGGCCCCAAAAAAAGGGGAAGGGTTTTTGGGTTTGCCAATAGAGTGCCATTGGGGCGGGCGGGGTTTTTTGGTAGCTTTTGGGAGCCTAAAAGGTAAAAAGGGGGGTTTAGGTGGGTTTTTGGGGCCATATAGGTAGGGTTTAGGTAGAAAAAGGGGCCCCCATATAAGTAGCCCGGCATTTTTTGTGGGGGTTTACGGAGGCATTTTGGGGTGTAGAGGCGGCTTTATGGGGGGCGGGTATAGGAGGCAGGCTTTTTGGGGGCTGTTTTGGGGGGCAGGCATAAAAGGGGGGCCCTATATGGGGGTGGAGGCATATAGGGGGCTGTATAGGCAGGGAAAAGGGGGCTGTATAGGCAGGCAGGCAGGCAGATTGGGGGCTGAAATAGGAGGCAAGCGGGCCCAGATAGGGGGTTTGTAGAGGCAGGAAAGGCTTTTATAGGGGGTTTGTAAAAGGCGGGAATATGGGGGGGCTGAAGGGCGGGCAGGCCTTTTGGGGGCTTTTAAAAGGGCAGGCGGTTTAGGGGGCTGTTTAGGCGGGCAGGCATAGGGGGTCTGTATAGGCAGGCAGGGCAAAATTGGGGGCCTTTTTTGGGAAAGGCAGGCAAAAATAGGGGGCTGTATTGGCGGGCGGCATTTTGGGGGCTTTTAGGCGGCATAGGGGGGGCATTTTAGGCACCCCTATGGGGCTATAGGAAAGGAATCAGGGGGGTTTTTGGCAGCAAAATGGGGGGCAAATGGGGGCTTATGGGGGGCTATGGAGGTATGTGGGCTTTGGGCAGGCATTTGGGGTCTTTGGCAGGATATGGGGTCTATAGGAAAGGATATGGGGGTTTTTTAAGGCGGGAAATAGGGGGGCCCTTTTGGCGGGCCCTTTGGGGGGGGTTGAAAAAGGCGGGCATATGGGGGCTATAGGCGGGCCCTTATGGGGGCTTTTAAGGCAGGCAAGGGGGGGCTTTAGGGAGGCTTGGGGGGGCTATGGGCCCGGGCCCTTTGGGGCTTTTTGGCAGGCTTTAGGGGGGCTATTAGGCAGGCTTTATGGGGGCTTTAGCAGGCATTTTGGGGGGCTATAGGCGGTTTATGGGGGGTATAGGCGGGCTTATGGGGCCCTTTTAAGCGGCATTTTGGGGTTTTGGCGGGCTTTAGGGGGGAATAAAAGGCAGGCATAGGGGGGCTATAGGGGCTTATGGGGGTTGTTTAGGAAGGCAGGCATAGAGGGCTTAAGGCAGGATTTTGGGGGCTATGGGCAGGCATTTGAGGGCTTAGGTAGGATATGGGGGCTTTTGGGGCAGGCAAAAGGGGGGGCTATAGGGGCTTTTATGGGGGCTTTTGGCCGGTTAGGGGGGCTATGGGCCCAGGCTAGGGGGGGTTTTAGGAAAGGCCCATAGGGGGGGCATGGCGGCTTAGGGGGGGGGGTTATAGGCAGGATATTGGGGGGTATGGGGTCGGCATTTTGGGGGGTTATAGGAGGAATATGGGGGTTTTGGCGGCTTTTGGGGGGGCCTATAGGCAGGTTATGGGGGGTATGGGGGCAGGCATAGGGGGGAAAAGGGGCGGGAATATGGGGGGGTTTTTGGTCGGCATATGGGGAAAGGGGCCCGGGCTTAGGGGGGGTATAGGCGGGGCATTTGGGGGAAATTGGGTTGGCTTTTTGGGGGGGTTTTAATAGGCTGGCTTTATGGGGGCTATGGGGCGGGGCATATGGGGGGCTATAGGCAGGCTTTATTGGGGGCTAAAAGGTAGGCATATGGGGGGTTTAGGTAGGCAAAAAGGGGGGGGCCCTTTAGGGCAGGCATTTTGGGGAGTTTTGTTAGGTATTGGGGGGCTTTTTGGAGGTTTTTTTGGGGGGGGTTTTAGGGGGGTTTTTTGGGGGGCTTTGGAAAGGCAAAATTGGGGGGCTTTAGGCGGGCATCTTTTTTGGGGGTTTAAAAACGGGCCCATATGGGGGGGTTTATAGGTCGGCATTTGGGGGGTTTTAGAAGGCATATGGGGGGCTATGGCGGGCCCTTTATGGGGGGTATAGGTGGGTTTAATGGGGGGGAAACTAACCCCATTTTTTGGGGGCTTAGGCAAGGCAAAATGGGGGGTTTTAAAAGGGCCAGGCCATATGGGGGTATAGGCAGGCTTTTGGGGGGTTTGGGCAGGAAATAGGGGGGGGGGTATAGGCAGGAATATGGGGGGGCTTTTGGCAGGCTTTATGGGGGCCTGTTTTGGAAAGGCTTTATGGGGGGCTAAGGGGGAAATAGGGGGGCTATATTTCAGGCATAGGGGGGCCCTATAGGCAGGATAGGGGTTTAGTTTAAATAAGAAACAATTTTACTCCCCATCGGTCCACGCCCCCCCAAATGCTCCGCTTCCCTGCTTCCCTGACCCTCTGCGTCCCAGCGCGGGCGGCGGGTGAGGGTGACGTAACCGGCGGCGCCCACGGGCCACAGGGGGGCCCCGGCGGGGGGAAGAAAACAGAGCGGGGGGAGGGCGCTCCGTCCAATTTTTTTTTTTTTTTATTACCGAGCAGTGTTCCTTTTAAAACGCTCGGGGGGGGGGCCCCCGGACGTTAGAGGGGGTATGCGCGGGGCCCCCGAAAGCTCCCCGCCCCCCACAGTAAAAACTTTTAAAAAAAAGTTCATTTGCGGGGGGGCCCCAGGGCGGCATTCCCGCGGGAAAGGGAAAGCATTTAGCAGTTCCCCCGGGGCCCCCCCTAAGGCAGGGGCCCCTTTAGCAACTGCTACCTCTGTTTTACCCGGTAGTTACGCCCCTGCCCTTACTTTTACCATCCCTCTTAGATGTTTTAAATATAGGGAACTAAAAAAGGTTAAAAAAATCAGAAAATGCCTCTACCCCAAAAGGGATTTTAAAAATTTGTAGTTCAAATATCCGACGGGCGGAAAACCCAAAAAAAAATATTGGTGAATTTTATATAATCAAGAAACCTTTGGGTTAGTCCACTATCATTTTTGTAAAATTTTTCCCTATTCTCCAAATTAACAATTCCCTAAAAGCGATAATAATTACTGCCCCCGGGTTTGGGGAAAAAAATTAAATTACCTCAAATAATTAGTTTCCTATATTTTGGAAAGATAACCCCACCCCTATAAAAAAGCCCCTAAATTTAAAACCCTTTTTTTTTGGGCCCCAATTTTATTTTCCCAATTCTTTTTTTTTGTGCACTTTGAAAAAAATACAATTCATTCAAAAATTTAACCCCTAAAAAAATTTAAATTTTTCCAAACTTTTATTTTAATCTTTCAGTTTTAACAAAATTTCCCACTGGGGAAGTTTCCCCCAAATTAAACAATAAAAATTTTTTTAAATTTTGGAAATTTTTAAAAACCCCCTCAAGTCAGGGGCCTAGTAAAGGGGGATCGTCCCTTTAAACCCCCTCGCAAAACAGATTTTGGGGATTAAAGGAAACCCATTTTGGAAAAAAAAAGGGTTTTAAACCCCTTTTCAACCCCAAAAAAAATTTAAAGGGTTTTTTTTAATTTCCAGATTTTGGGGTTTGGCGAAAAAAGGGGAAAATAAATTTTTGGTTTTCCATAGGGGGGGACTTTGGTTCAACTTGGGGGTTTTTTTCCAATTGGGGGAACAAATTTTTCCAGGTGAATGTGTTTTTTAAAAACAAAAAATTTTTTAAATTTTCCATTTTTTTTTTTTTTTTTACTATACAATAAAGGGGGTTTTTTCCCTGTTTTTTTTTTTTCCCAAAGGGAAAAGAATTTTTGGGGGGGGAGGGGTTTTAGAAAAAAAGAGAAAGGGGAAAAAGGGAAAAAGACCGATCAAGAAATTTTAATTTGTAATCAAAAAAAGGAAGGGAGACCAAAATTGGGGTTAGGAAAAAAAAAGCAAAAAGAAATGGGGTTAAAATTCAAATAAATTAAGAGAATGTTTTTTCCCAACAAGGAAGAATTGAGGAATCACAGGAAAGGAAGACAAAATTTTGAAAAATTGGAAGGGTGGGGCCCGGCGGAGGCTGATTTATAAAACCCCAAATTTTTAGGGGAAATTTAAAATGGAGAGTTGGGGAAATGTGGCCCTCTAAAGAAGAGGGTGTGGGGGTTTGGGTTTCCAAAGGGGGGAATTTGATTTGGGAAAATTTTACAAATTTGCGGGGAAAAGGAAGTTTGTCGGTTTTCCCAACCTGTTGTTTTCTAAAAGTCTTAGGATTTACAGGGGTGTGGGCCCACCATATGTGAGAGTAACAGGGGAATTTGTTTTCAGATTGGGGAGAATGTTTTTTTGAGCAAAAGGATAAACAAAATTTTGAAAAAAAATTTACATCTTTGGAACGGGATGTAATTTTATCGATTTTTGTTGATAAAAAATTGTTCAAACCCAAACTTTAAATTCGGTAAACATCTCGTTTTTTCTCGAACTGAACCAAATTTATTTTACTGTTTGCTCGAGTAAAATTTTTGGGATTTTTGCCCCATGGCATTCGAAAACCCCTTTTTTCAGCACCCCCTTTTTCTGGGGCATTTTTGGGGCCATCCTTTTTCCAGTGCAGAAGGGCACAGGGGAAAAGTGTCAAAAACATTTCGGGGAGGTGTAGGGCCTATTGGCGGGCAAATAACATTGCCCAAGGGTTTTTTAAAATATTTTCCCTATTTTGCGTTCGAACCCCAATTTTTAAAGAACACTCTCTGTATTTGTAAAAGGCTGCTCTCGGGTTGCTTGCTTGAATGCAGGCCCCCAAGGGATTTGTTTTAAATTAGCGATTTTAAAAGGGGAAAAGCTGTGTTTGGTTTAGTTAGGCATTTTAGCTAGGGGGGGGGGAAAAAGGGCTTTAGGGAATAAAGACTTGGGTTAAAATTTTTCCTTCCATGAAAGGGAAATAGTTGGGGGGAGTCTGTCAGTTTTTGGGCGGGGGGCGCATCTTTCCCCCCCCAGCAAAAAAGTTTTTTTTTTGGGACTTTGCAGGCTCACAAAATTTTGGGCCTAACTTTCATATACTTGGATCTACATTATAAAAGAGGCGGGACGGGCTAAATATTTCTCCGTCCCAAAAAAGTTTTTTTTTTTGAAGTATTGGGGAAAAATAATTTTATAATTACACCGTTTTAAATTCTCACAGATAAAAAAATTTTTTTCTAAATTTAATGGTTGGGTTGGGGTAAAAAATTTTTATCCCTAGGGGAAAAAAATTTGTATTTTTTTGAATTTTGAGGGTTTTCAATAATTGGGTTTTTGTTTTAGCACACTGGCCCTAAATCCCCTATCCCAAAGAAATATTTTTTTAAAATTTAGTGTTTGGTTAGTAAAAAATTTACGGGGGAGGGAAAAGTTTTTTTTTTGCAGTTTTTGGGGGTTAAAAAATTTAATTTTAAAATTTATACCGTTTTGTTATTGTCTTAAAGGAAATATATCCCGCAAATAGGGGTTCTTTTCTTTTTGGCAAAATTTTCTTACCCCAACCCCAGAAAAATTTGAAAATTTTTTTTTTCCCCAAGATTTTAAGTAAAACTTTTTAAAAAGTGAAATATCCCTTGTTTAGTGCGGAAATTTTGTGAATTTTATATATTATTTAAATTGGTTATTTATTATATAAAATAGAATTTTTTTATTTTTATTATCTTATATATATATATATTTATATATATAAAATTTTTAAGATTTTTGGGGCGGTCCGTATTATTGTGGACGGAGGGTTTGTGGCCCACCAAAAATCTGCCTGGGGTTTCAGTGTTTGAAAAAACCCCTTTCAGTCTTAGGTGTAAAGGGGGGCAAAGGCCCCTAATACACCCTTTATATTTGTTTTTTTGGCAGTAATGCCGGTTTATCGGATGGGGCTTTTATTGGATCAGTCAGAAAGAGTTTCAAAAAAATTTTTCCCCCCCACGCCCCTTCCGTTCTTTCAAGGACTTTCTCCTTTTTGTCCCCCTTTTTAAAATCAGCTCCTCGACAAAAAGATCTAAAAAGATTTTTCCCCTCCTTCCCCATTTTTCCCCCTTCGGGAATTTAAACCAACATCCCCCAAAACTAATCGACTCCCCTCCACTTTTCCCCGGGCTTCAAAACCCACCTGTAACACCCATTTTCGGGCCCTTTCCCTAAAAATTTAAAATAAACTTGTCATATTTCCCCCTCCCTTTGGACATGTTTTTCCCCTTCCCCTTCCCCTTCTTTTTCCCCCCCTTGTAGTTTGGTAAGCCCCCCCCGGGGTTTGGGTTTCCTTTCCTCCCTTGTGTCCCAATTGTCATTATCCCTTTACTTCCGTTTGGGGATTATGTAATGTATGTAACCCCCGGGGAAGTACAGCGCCTGGATTCAATGGCGTTTAAAAATAAATTTTAATAATAATATTAATAAATAAAATAAAATATAAAGTGGGTGTGCTCCCCATTCCAGGCCGGGCTTTAAACCAGCCCTATTTTTAAGGCCCAGAGGTCCAGATGATTGGGGGTGTGGTTCCCGGGTTTTCCCAAACTGCTCGTTGAGCAAGTGTTTGTCTGAGACCCAGAGTGGGCCTTGCACTTTGAGAGGTTTGGGGACCTGGTGTGGTTTCCTAACCCTTTGAGAAACGAATACGGGTATGAAAACATGCCAGTGATGTGATGCGGTGTGTTTGTTTTGGCTGAAGAAAGCTCTGCCTTTTATTTTCTGTTTTATGGATTGCACCAAATAAAATTGAGTGTTTCACGTAAAGGACTGCTATCATTTGCGTTTTAATCCCTCTTTTATATACATACTTATTTATTTTTTTTCATATATCTTGTGCCCGCGCAAAATATAATATTTTAAATGTGAGAATAGAAGGGGGTTTGGGGCAAGGGGGCGTGGAAATTGAGTTTTGAGGTACGAGACAAGGACCCCTTCCAGTGTCCAGACGCACAAAGCAAGCACTTTATGCCGGACCATCGGGCCCTGCAACGCTTGTTCAGTTCCCTGGAGTTTTTATTATGAAGAGGTTCGCCAATTGTTTTCAGTGTTTAGGCAACTGTCGAGCTTTTTTTTTTCCCCCCGTACTAATCACGGCCAAAAAATTTTTTTTATCTTATTGTCATCATCATTCTGACTGAAAAAAAACAAGCCCAAAATGTCAACCAAGTACTGACCCACTGTGGATAATCTATTCTAAAGACCTTTTATGCATGGGGTTTTGGGGTCAGAAGGATTTTAAAAGATCAGAGGCCAAAGGGATGATTTTTGTTGCTCGCACCAATTGCTGTGCCTCAGAGGTGGAGAAGGGAAGTGGCCCCGTCGGCAGAAATACAAAAGCGGTCAGCGGTGCCTCGCATGCTGTGGCTTTTTAACCTGGAACATCAGAATGTGAGTAAGGGGAACAGGAAGTCATCTGTGATGATGTGACATTGCGGATCCAATGGGGGTTTTTCAGCAGCAGTGGGGCGCTTATTGTGGAGGAAGAGGATAATGGGGTAGTGTCAGTGCGGGTCCGGCCTCAGAAAGGGAGAGGGCAGTTGCATAAGTCCGCTGACATTAATCCGCCAGCCAAGATCAGTGGTGGCAGTGGGAACACCGCTACTAGGTTTTCACCATCGAAGAGGTCAAGGACCTATGAAGCCTGGGCCTTTTTCAATCAAGCCTCAGATTCGCCGACCAACGTCATATGCCGGCTTTGCTTTCAAAGCGTCAATAGAGGAAAGAATCTAAAGAATTTAACCACCACCAGCAAGAACAGGCACATGCATGTAAAGCATGAATTGCTGTGAAGAATCACTTGCACTTGGAGAAAAAAGGCCACATAGGTCCTGGACTTCCAACCACAGTGACATCTTCTGCCTCTGCCACTTTCAAGCCCATGCGGTTCTCTGCTGCCGATATGTCGGAGCAGCATCAGCAAGCACCATCCCCAGTCCCAGACACTGTTGGCCGATTCCCAGCACCAGCAACACAGTCTACGCCTTCCCCTTCCACCAGTCTGACCTGCACGCCGTACAACAGCCAGTCCACCAGCCAGCCTTCACCCCAGGAATCCCAAAGCCAAAAGCCTGAATGTCGGCATTGCCAGTCGTTTGAAAATATACTACTATACTACTATGTAAATATCCCCCATAGGTAGGTGTAGGCAGGTATAGGCAGATAAATGTCCCTCATAGGCAGGTAAATGTTCCCCAAAGGCAAGTAAATGGCCCCCATAGGCATGTATAGGCCCCCATATGCAGGTATAGGCAGGTAAATGTCCCCTATAGGTAGGTAAATGTCCCAAATAGGCAGATAAGTGTCCCCCAAAGGCAAGTATAGGCAGGTAAATGGCACCCATAGGCAGGTATAGGCAGGTAAATGGCACCAATAGGCAGGTATAGACAGGTATAGGCAAATAAATGTCCCTCTTAGGCAGGTAAATGTCCCCCAAAGGCAGGTATAGACAGGTAAATGGCTCCATAGGCAGATATATACAGGTATAGGCAGGTAAATGTCCCTCATAGGCAGGTATAGGCTAGATAAATGTCCCCCGTAGGCAGGCAGAGGCAGGTAAATGTCCCTCATAAGCAGTATAGGCAGGTAAATGTCCCTCATAGACAGGTAGAGGCAAGGTTTCCAGGTCGGTGTTAAAAAATAAAAAATACCAGTACTCCCCTATATCCCCTGCTGCTCTGAGGCTCTCCCTGCGCTCCACAGGTGATATGACATCATCTGGCAGCACAGGCAGTGTGGTGGCATACTCATGCTGCCTGTGCTGGATGCTCCGGCAGGCCACAAGTCTGCTTGCGGCCTTCCGGAGTTCTCTGCAGAGCAGGGAGCACTCACTTTCTGCTCTGCAATCGCATCTTCAACTGTATATGCTTCCAGAGGAGGCGCATATGGCTGAAGAGATTTCCGCCGGTGCCCGGGCCATAGCAGCACTTGGATGCCGATGACTCACTCAAGTGTAAGCCAAGGGGGCTTTTATAGCATAAAAAATGTGATAAAAAAGTCAGCTTATACTCGAGTATACACAGCAGGGGCATCGCTAGATAGTTTTATCCGGTGCTTGTGCCCCGGATATAACTGCTTGTGCCTCAGGCTTCGCTGGGTTCTAGGCCACTGTTGTGGGCCTGAAGCACTGATGGTCTCTTCAACTGTTTGTGTGTCTGCTGGATGAACATACAGTTGAAGGCTTCCGCGGAGCAGAGAGCACACGCTTCTTGCTCCGCAGAGTACTCCAGTGAGCCGCAAGGCTTGCATTTTCACACACATGCCCCTCAATGGCCTGTACCTGAATGAAGCATAAGATGAACCAAGGATGGTGACATTATCATGGGAGAACAGCAGGGAACATTGGAGGAGCAGAGGTGGTGGCTTCAGTTGTGAGCACAGCGTCCTTTTTGTTTAAAAAAACTTAAAAAACTTTACTAAAAAAAATATGTTAAATCCCTTTTAAATATCGTCTTTAAATTAAAAAAAAAAAAAAAAAGAAAACAAAGATGATTCCTAAGCCGAGTCCTGGGGCAGGGGCAGCATGATCAGCAGCTGTATTTGCTATAAACACAAACAGCTTGGATGAGCCATGAGAACCTATCTCTCTGTATGCTGCTTCAATCATTAAAGGAGTTATCCGATGGTGTTAAAAAAGCATATGCAGTTGTGTAAAATTTTATATAAAACAATTTTTCATTAACAGAACTGTCAGGGCAGCAGGGTGCCTTGCAGGTAGCATTGGTGGCTTGCTGGGCTGTGGTTATGGGTTTGCATGGGTTTTCTCTGCGTACTCCAATTTCCTACCATACTTAAAAAAAATACTGACACCTTAGTCTTGAATTCAGATTGTTAACCCTAATGGGCAAAGGGACCAATGTGTGTAATGACAATTGCTGTACAGCACCGTGGGATATGTTAGTGCTATATAAATTGTGAGAAGGGTTTGGCTGTGCATTAGCTGCATACAGATAAAAACATACCCAGTCATGGCTGCCAATAGCTGCATGAGTTTGCTAACGAAACATTGATATCTTCAGCAAACTCATATGGCCACCTGTGGTCATGAATTTGTCCCCATGCAGCCAAAAATAGAGAAAGATTTGAGGGAAATAATTAATGATAAGTAGAGATGGGCGAATTTCTCAAAAATTCGATTAGATGACTTCGCCGAATTTTCCGACAAAATTTGTTTCGGTCCGAATTACTTCGGTACGAATCACATTAAAAACAGTTATTTCCAGGCTACACAGAGCCTGCAGGGTGCTGTAGAACGTTGTGCCATGCTTAAATATGCAGAGGGAGCTTGGCTTGGTCTTCATACAATGTTGTGTTTTAGTATGACACACAGATGACTGCCGCCGCTCTTAGAATCGCTTCACTATAAAATTCCCTGGGCAATTAAGAGGGCAAAACTGACCAAAAAACTCAAGCAGGAATGTAGCCTGATAAAGGCATGGCAGCGACAGCTGGAATAAAACAAGCTGAGAGCTAAAGTGGCAACATCAGTGACAGAGTGTGGAGGTGACGGCAGCAGCCACAGCAGCATGAGGTCAGAGAGTGGCA